>CM039677.1:22122732-22295232 GCA_022496015.1 Hordeum marinum | reverse complement strand
GCAGAGAGTAGTGGCAGTCCACCAAATATCCCCGCTGTCAATTTGAGAGCGAAAAAAAGTTGTTCGGTATTTATATTCTCATGCCAACAAAATTAATTTCCATCGGTGAACTTCGGATTTAGTAAAATAATTCGTTTCTGTTGGCCACCTCTTCTGTGTCTTGGCTGGTTTTGGTGGATTCAATACGCGCTCGATGAAATGGGCTCGACGCACAGGCGAGCAGGACACAGAGGATAGAAACAGGGCAACATGACCCAGTTGTGCTCCAGGAAACGAATGCCCTCCTTTTTTATCACTCGCTGCGTGAACCAGCAAACACACGCCGGCTCCTCTCTTTTCATGCCCAGTACACCCACTGCGTGAACTGATGGATGGTGCAGGCGCAGTCCTCCATTAACCCAATAAGACTAGTTCATTTAAGACTTTCTTGTTGAAAACCTTTTTTTTAAAACAGAAATCAGAAATTCTGAATGTCTGAATTTGTTAGACATCTGGAATCTGGCGACTTTTGATGCTTTTTTTTTTGAAACCGAGGCAAATTTTTTGCATATTATATTAATTAAGAGGAGGATAGAATTTGTGTTACAAGACCCACAGTAATAAGGGCTCACTCTCCCGGTACAATAGTTCCCAGTTGCTTTGCTCCGGCCGAAATCCACAGTTTGATGTCACACTTAATATTGCTTAATAAGATGGATGTTGTTGTGTTTTTGTGCTCAAAGACACGGGCATTCCGCTCCTTCCAAATGGTCCATCCCATAAGCATTGTCAAGGACGCCATGGTCTTCCTGTTGGTCATGCGATCATCAGATCTCTTGGACCACCAGTCGTTGACGGAGTCCTCTAGGTGCCAATCCAAAGTATCAAAGTCAATCAAAAGAAGCCAGCCATTTATCAATTTCCAGAGTCTGAGCGTGAACCGGCATTTGTAGAAGAGGTGTGGTCCGGATTCCTGAACTTGCTTGCATAGCGGGCACATACCACAGTTTGGCCATCCCCGCTTGGCCAGTCTATCGGCTGTCCAAATCCGATCTTGAGTTGCCAACCACGAAAAGAACTTGACCTTGGGAGGGGCCCAGGCTTTCCATATCATGTGCTCCATGGGCGAGTAAACCGTTCCGAAGAATTGGGTCGCATAGGCAGAGGCCGTAGAGTAGTGTCCCTTGACTGTGTGTTTCCATACAATGTCATCTTCAGCGTGGTTGTCAAGTTGAAAGCCTTGGATGGATGTCCAGAGGGCCACAAATTGACGCATGTGCTCCACAGAGAAAGTTTTAGATAACTTGACCTTGGCCACCCACGCATTATTCTTCTGCGCCTCTCTAAATTTCCAGTTTTTGCGAGATGAAGCTTCAAAAATGAGTGGAGCTATCTCCTTTGGCTTCCTATCATTAATCCAAGGCACCTCCCAAAAAGGGGTTCTTGCTCCATCCCCAACTGTGATGATGGATGATGCATAGAAGAAATCAAGATCATGTTCATCACAGGGGTTGCCCATGCCAATCCACAACTTGGATGGCTCTTTCCATTCAAACCATGGCCATCGAAGACGCAAAGCACGTGCAAACTTGTCTATGTTGAGTACTCCGAGGCCTCCTTGTTCATATGGCCTGCATACCATGTCCCAATTGACCTTGCATTTCACTCCCGTCGTCTTGTCCAAACCTGACCAAAGGAAGGCTCTCTGAAGTTTGTCGGTGCTACGGAGAGTGCTTGGGGGTAGAATTAGAGGCGTAATGTAATAAAGCACTTGTGAGGAGAGAACTGATTTGACGAGGGTGGTACGTCCAATAGTAGTGATGTTGCCTCCATCCCAGGGAGTGAGCTTAGCCGCCACCTTGTCCTCCAGGAATTGAAAGTCCACTTTTTTCAGGTGCCACACTGAGAGTGGTAGACTCAAGTATCTCATTGGGAACGAGGACCTTTTAGCCGGTAAATTATGTAGGATAGGACTTAGGCATATGTGACCACATCTAATTGGTATGACGGAGCTCTTCTGGAAGTTGGTTACCAGGCCCGTGACCTCGCCAAAACATTGTAGGATCTGAGCGAGCCGATAAACGTCGTGCTTGATGGGTGCCATGAAGACAGCCGCATCATCCGCATAGAGAGAGGTGCGCACCGTGGCCCCGCGGCCACGAATATTATGTAGGAGGCCCTTAGAGGTGGCGTTGTTCAGGAGCTGTTGTAGCAGATCAATGGCTAGGACAAACAGCAGTGGAGAAATAGGGTCTCCTTGGCGAAAACCGCGACCATGCTTGATCGGAGGCCCCGGCACCCCATTAAGGAGGAACCTGGAAGACGAGGTGCATAGTAGGGCGGTGATCCAATTTCTGAACTTGGCGGGGAATCCTCGCTTTTGAAGAAGGTCTGTGATGTATTCCCATTTGACCGAGTCAAAGGCTTTACGTATGTACAATTTGAATAGAAGTGATGGAGTTTTGCTCTTTTGCAGTCTACCAGCAAGGTTTCTGACATACATAAAGTTGTCATGGATGCTCCTTCTCTTGATGAAGGCGCTTTGCGCGTTGGAGACAAGGTCATTCATGTGATGGCGCAATCTATTTGCAAGGATTTTCGAAATGATCTTTGCGATGCCGTGAATGAGACTGATTGGCCTGTAGCCAGAGATCCCCTCTGCACCCTCCTTCTTCAGTAGAAGCACCACGTTGGCCGAGTTCAGCCAATGGAGGTTAGACCCATGGAGGTCCTCAAAGAGTCGGATCACTCGCATCACATCCCCCTTGACAGTTTGCCAACATTTCCTGAAGAAGAGGCCGGTGAAGCCATCTGGGCCCGGAGCCTTGTCAGAAGGCAAATCATGGATTGCCGCTTTCACCTCCTCTTCATTTATTGGGTCGTCCAGCTCTGATAGGTTATGCGTCTCGAAGTTAAGTTCCTCCCAGTTTAGGTCCAGGGACCTAGGCTCCCCTTTTTTTAGCACCTCTCTAAAGTGATCGGAAATGAGCTCCTCTTTTTTTTTCATCCACCCTTGGTTGAATTTGAGGCGATGGATGTGGTTTTTTCGGCGTCTTGCATTGATCTTCCGGTGAAAGGACTTGGTGTTTGCGTCACCCTCCTTCAGATTTGTCATTTTAGACATTGACATTTTTTAGCTCTCTTAATGACTGATAAGGAGATCACCCTCCATTTAAGTATCTTGCGAAGGTCCATCTCTTCCAAAGATAAAGTACAGCTTTCCTGGGCGATGTCGAAATGAAGGATAATCAACAGGGCGGCATGCAGATGGATCTTCGTTTTGGAGAATAATTTCCTGCTCCACTCTGTGAGTCTGTTGCCCGTTTTTTTGAGCTTGTGGTGCAGCACTTGGCAAGGCTCAACGTGTGAGGTTGGCTCTGCCCAAGCCTTCTGTACCAGCTCGGCAAATCCCGGCATCGAGGTCCAGAAGTTTTTGTTGGGGAACGTTGCATGGGAAACAAAAAATTTCCTACGCACATGCAAGATCTATCCATGGTGATGAGCATGTACGAGAGGGAGAGTGGATCTACATATCCTTGTAGATCGCTAAGCAGGAAGCGTTAAGAAACGTGGTTGGTGTAGTCGAACATCTTCGCGATCCAAATCGCCGAGCGTCCCGTGATCTCATCACGATCCGTCCCGTGATCCCATCACGGTCCGTCCCGTGAACTCATCACGATCCGTCCCGCGATCTCATCACGATCCGTCTCACGATCTTGATCACGATTTGTCCCACGAACTCATCACAATCCGTTCCGCGATCTCATCACGAACCGTCTCGCGATCTTGATCACGGTCCTTCGGATCTAGCGCCGAACGGACGGCACCTCCGCGTTCAGCACACGTACACCTTGATAACGATCTCCGCCTTCTCGATCCAGCAAGAAGGAGCGGAGAGGTAGAAGAGTTCTCCGACAGCGTGACGGCGCTGTCGGCGCTTTGGCGATGGTGGTGGAGCTATTCCGGCAGGACTTCGCCTAAGCACTGCAGAAATCCGATCTAAAGGAGAAACTATGCACTAGAGGAACGAGTAGCACGTGGCTGAAAATCAGGTGCAAAAAACCCTAAAACCTCTAGTATATATAAGAGGAAGAGAGGAGGAGGCTTGGCTCTCAAATAGCCAGCTCTTGGGTTGACCAAAACAAGTAGGAGAGGTGGAATCCACCTCCAATCCTAGTAGGACTAGGATTCATCCTATTTTTGCCTTTTTCCACCTTTTTCTCTTTGGGCTTTTTTCCCTGCCTCATGGGCCTTGTGTGGGACTTCCACAAGCCCACTAAGGGCTGGTATTCACTCTCCCACAGCCCATGTAGCCTCTTGGGTCGAAATACCCCTCCCGATGGTCTCCTGGTACACTCCCGGCACTCTCGGTACACTACCGGTACTCCCGGTACACTACCGGTGAGCCCAAAACTTTTCCGGCAACCAAAATAGGACTTCCTATATATCAATATTTACCTCCGGACCATTCCGGAGATCCTCGTGATGTCTGGGATCTCATACGGGACTCCGAACAACCTTCGGTCACCACCATACATAACTCTATACTACCGAAACGTCACCAAACCTTAAGTGTGCAGACCCTGCGGCTTCGAGAACTATGTAGACATGACCGAGACACCTCTACGGTCAAGAACCAATGGCGGGACCTAGATGTCCACATTGGTTCCTACATATTCTACGAAGATCTTTATCGGTTGAACCTCTATGCCAAGGATTCCGTTAATCCCGTATGATAATCCCTTTGTTCTTCGTCATGTTACTTGCCCGAGATTCGATCGACGATATCTCCATACCTAGTTCAACCTCGTTACTGGCAAGTCTCTTTACTCGTTCCGTAATACAAGATCCCGTGACTAACACTTAGCCACATTGCTTGCAAGGCTTGTTGTGATGTTGTATTACCGAGTGGGCCCTAAGATACCTCTTCGTCACACGGAGCAACAAATCCTAGTCTCGATCCATGCCAATTCAGCAGACACCCCCGGACATACCTGTAGAGCACCTTTATAGTCACCCAGTTACGTTGCGACATTTGATACACACAAGGCACTCCTCCGATGTGTGTGAGTTGCATGATCTCATGGTCATAGGAACACATACTTGACATGCAGAAAACAGTAGCAATAAACTCACACGATCATATGCTACGTTTGTAGTTTGGGTCTTGTCCATCACATCATTCTCCTAATGATGTGATCCCATTATCAAATGACATATCATGTCCATGGCTAAGAAACCTTAACCATCTTTTGACCAACGAGCTAGTCTATTAGAAGCGTACTAGGGACATGGTTTTGTCTGTGTATCCACACATGCATCTAAGTCTCCGATCAATACAATTATAGCATGGATAATAAACAATTATCATGAACAAGGAAATATGATAATAACTATTTATTATTGCCTCTAGGGCATAATTCCAACAGTCTCCCACTTGCACTAGAGTCAAATAATCTAGTTCACATCACCATGTGGTTCGCATTGTTATGAATCTAACACCCAATGAGTTCTAGGGCTCGATCATGCTTTGCATGTGAGAGAGGTCTTATAGTCAACGGGTCTGTGACATTCAGATCCGTATGTACTTTGCAAATCTCTATGTCAAACTGTAAACACTACTACCACACTCCACTTGGTACTATTCCAAATGGCCGCTCCAATATACGTATCCAGATTGCTACCGCGTGTCATCCAGATTGGTGTTAAAGCTTGCATCGACGTAACTCTTTACGATCAACTCTTTATCACCTCCATAATCGAGAAACATCTCCTTAGTCTTTTAGTTACTAAGGATAATCTTGACCGCTGTCCAGTGATCCACTCCTGGATCACTCTTGTACCCCTTGACGGACTCATGGCAAGGGACACACAGGTGCGGTACACGGCATGGCATACTATACAGAGCCTATGGCTAAGGCATAGGGGACGACGTTCGTCCTTTCTCTTTCTTCTGCCGTGGTCGAGCTTTGAGTCTCACTCAACTTCACACCTTACAAATCGGGCGAGAACTATTTCTCTGACTGATCCATTTTGAACTCTTTTAAAATCTTGTCAAGGTATGTTCTCATTGAAAGTCTCATCAAGCATATCAATTTATCTCTATAGATCTCGATGCTCAACAATTAGGTAGCTTTATCCAGGTCTTCCTTTGAAAATCACTTTCCAAACAACCGTTTATGCTTTCCAGAAATTCTACATTATTTCCAATCAACAATATGTCAACCACATATGCTTACCAAAAACTCTATAGTGCTCCCACTCACTTTATTGTAAATACAAGTTTCTCGTAAACTTTGTATAAACTATAAAACTTTGATCACCTCATCAAAGCGTATATTCCAACTTCGAGATGCTTTCTCCAGACCATAAAAGGATTGCTGGAGCTCGCACACCTTTTAGCATCCTTAGGACTGACAAAACCTTCTGGTTGTATCACATACAATGTTTCCTTAAATAAACTGTTAAGGAAACTATATTTTTTCATCCATGTGCCAGATTTCATAATTGAAAATGCAGCAACTGCTAACATAATTCCAACAGACTTTTACCATCGCTACGAGTGAGAAAGTCTCATCCCACTTAACTTCTTGAACTTGTTGAAAACTTCTTTGCGACAAGTCGAGCTTTTATAAATAGTGACATTCACTATCAGTGTCTGTCTTCATCTTAAAGGTCCATTTTTACTCGACGACCTGCCGTCCAACGAGCAAGTCTACCAAAGTCTATACTTGATTTTCATATATGGATCCTTTCTCGGATTTCATGGCCTCTAACCATTTGTTGGAATCCAGTCCCATCATCGCTTCTCCATAGTTCATAGGTTCATCGTTGTCCAACAACATGACCTCTAAGACAGGGTTGTCGTACCACTCAGGAGCAGTACACGTCCCTGTCGACCTACGAGGTTCGATAGTAACTTGATCCGAAGCTTCATGATCATCATCATTAACTTCCTCCTCAACTAACGTAGGCTTCGCAGAAAACTCTTCTTGCGCCGCGCTACTCTCTCGTTGAAACAACGGTTTAATAACCTCACCAAGTTCTATCTTTCTCCCACTCAATTCTTTCGAGAATTTTTTTTTCTCGAGAAAGAACTCATTTTTAGCAACAAACACTTTGCACTTGGATCTGAGATAGAAGGTATACCCAACAGTTCTTAGGGTATTCCATGAAGATGCATTTATCCGCTTTGGGTTCGAGCTTATTAGGTGAAAACATTTTCCACACAAGCGTCGCAGCCCCAAACATTAAGAAATGACAGCTTAGGTTTCTATCAAACCATAATTCACACGGTGTCATCTCAACGGATTTAGATGGTGCCCTATTTAAAGTGAATGTAGTTGTCTCTAATGCATAACCCCAAAATTATAGTAGTAAAACGATAAGAGACATCATAGCACGCACCATATCCAATAGAACATGACTATGACGTTCGGACACACCATCGCACTATGGTGTTCCAGGCGGCGTGAGTTGTGAAACAATTTTCAAATTGTCTAAAGTTGTATGCCAAACTCGCAACTCAGATATTCACCTCCACGATCATATCGTAGACATTTTTATCTTCTTGTCACGATGATCTTTAAACTTCACTCTGAATTTGCTTGAACCTTTCAAGCGATTCAGACTTGTGTTTCATTAAGTAAATATACACTATATCTACTCAAATCATCAGTGAAGGTAAGAAAATGACGATATCCACCGCACGCTACAAGACTCATTGGATTGCATACATCAACATGTATCATTTCCAACAAATCATTTCCCCGCTCCATCAATCCAGATGACGGGGTCCTTAGTCATCTTGCCCAAGAAGCATGGTTCGCATGTCTCAACCGATTCAAAATCGAATGAGTCAAAAGATCCATCAGCATGGAGTTTCTTCATGCGCTTTATACCAATATGACATTTAGCGGTAGTGCCACAAGTATGTGGTACTATCATTACTAACTTTGTATCCTTTGGCATCAATGTTATGAACATGTGTATTACTACGATCAAGATTCAACAAACCATTCTTAATTGGGTGCATGAATTGAAGGTATCATTCATGTAAACAGAATAACCATT
Organism: Hordeum marinum; assembly: GCA_022496015.1. Classification (NCBI taxonomy): domain Eukaryota; kingdom Viridiplantae; phylum Streptophyta; class Magnoliopsida; order Poales; family Poaceae; genus Hordeum; species Hordeum marinum. The sequence goes on along the minus strand of CM039677.1, from coordinate 22,287,180 downwards.
ATTCTCTAACTTAAATGAATAATCGTGTTGTAATAAACATGATCTAATCATGTTCATGCTCAACGCAAAACACCAAATAACATTTAGGTTCGTCACTAATCTCGAAGGTAGAGAGAGCATGCGATGTTGATCACATCAACCTTGGAAACATTTCCAACACACATCGTCCCCTCACACTTAGCTAGTCTCCGTTTATTCCGTAGCTTTTACTTCGAGTTACCAACATTTAGCAACCGAACTGGTATCCAATACCCAGGTGCTACTAGGAGTACTAGCAAGGTACACATCAATAACATGTATATCAAATATACTTTTGTCAACTTGCCAGACTTTTTATCTACCAAGTATCTAGGGTTGTTCCGCTTTAGTGAATGCTCTCCTCATAATAGAAGTACTTAGTCTTGGGTTTGGGTTTAACTTTGGGTTGCTTCAGTGGAGCAGTAACTGACTTGCTATCCATGAAGTTTCCCTCCTTGCTCTTGCCCTTCTCGAAACTAGTGGTTTTACTAACCATCAACACTTGATGCTCCTTCTTGATTTCTACCTTCGCGGTGTCAAACATCGCGAACAGCTCAGGGATCATTATTTCTATCCCTGACATTTTATAGTTCATCACCAAGTTCTAGTAGCTTAGTGACAGTGACTTGGAGAACTATGTCAATCACTATCTTATCTGGAAGATCAACTCCCACTCGATTCAAGCGATTGTAGTACCCAAACAATCTGAGTACATGCTCAACGATTGAGCTATTCTCCTTCATCTTACAGGCAAAGAATCTTGTTGGAGATCTCATATCTCGCAACACGGGCACGAGCCTGAGATCACAATCTCAGCTCCTAGAACATCTCATATGTTCCGTGACGTTCAAAATGTTTCGGAGCCTCAATTCTAAGCCATAATGCATGACGCACTAAACTATCAAGTAGTCATCGGAACGTGTCTGTCAGATGTTCACAACATCTACACACGACGCTAGAGGGGGTGGCGCACCGAGCGGTGCATTAAGGACATGAGCCTTCTGTGTAGCAACGAGGACAATCCTCACATCACGGACCCAGTCCGCAATATTGCTACCATCATCTTTCAACTTATATTTCTCTAGGAACATATAAAAATTCAAGGAAGCTACAATGCGAGCTAGTAATCTACAACATAATTTGTAAAGGCACTACTGACTATGTTCATGATAATGAGTTCAATTAATCATATTACTGAAGAACTCCCACTCAAATTGACATCCCTCTGGTCATTCGAGTGATACATGATCCTAATTCACCAACTGAAGTCCGGTCATCACGTGAGTTGAGGTGGCTGCAATGGTGAACATCAGCATGTTGATCATATCTACTATATGACTCATGTTCGACCTTTCGGTCTCTTGTGTTCCGAGGCCATGTCTGTACATGCTAGGCTCGTCAAGTTTAACCCGAGTGTTCTGCATGTGGAACACTGGCTTGCACCCGTTGTATGTGAACGTAGAGTCTATCACACCCGATCATCACGTGGTGTCTCAACACGACGAACTTTTGCAACGGTGCACACTCGGGGAGAACACAATTTATCTTGAAATTAAGTAAGGGATCACCTTATAATGCTACCGTCGTCCTAAGCAAAACAAGGTGCATAAAAGGATTAACATCACATGCAAATCATAAGTGACATGATATGGCCATGAACTTGTGCTTTTGATCTCCATCTAGAAATCACGGGCAAGATCTCCATCGTCACCGGTACGACACCATGATCTCCATCATCTTGATCTCCATCAACGTGTCGCCATCGGGGTTGTCACGCCTAACATGCTTCTACTACTATTGCTACCGTAGCGATAAAGTAAAGCATTACATAGCGCTTAATGATTGACATGCAGGTCATACAATAATTAAAGACAATCCTATGGCTCCTGCCGGTTGCCGTACTCATCGACATGCAAGTCGTGATTATCTATACATCACATGATCATCATGTAATTGGCCATATCATATCACATCATACCCTGCAAAAACAAGTTAGACGTCCTCTAATTGTTGTTGCATGTTTTACGTAGCTGCTACGGGTATCTAGCAAGAACGATTCTCACATACGCAAAACCCACAACGGTGATACACTAGTTGCTTTTCAACCTTCTCAAGGACCGCCTTTGTCGAATCCGATCCAACTAAAGTGAGAGAAACTGGCACCCGCAAGCCATCTATGCAACTAGTTGCGGTCGAGGGAACCGGTCTCTCGTAAGAGTACGAGTAATGTTGGTCCGGGCCGCTTCATCTCACAATACCGCTGAGCCAAAACACGACCAAGGTAGGAAGCAATTTAAGCATCAACGTCCAAAAACTCTTTGTGTTCTACTCAAGATCTCATCTACACATAGACCTAGCTCATGATGCCACTGTTGGGAAACGTTGCACGGGAAACAAAAAATTTCCTACGCACATGCAAGATCTATCCATGGTGATGAGCATCTAAGAGAGGGAGAGTGGATCTACATACCCTTGTAGATCGCTAAGCGGGAAGCATTAAGAAACATGGTTGGTGTAGCCGAACGTCTTCGCAATCCAAATCGCCAAGCGTCCCGCGATCTCATTACGATCCGTCTCGCGATCCAATCACGATCTGTCCCGTGAACTCATCACGATCCGTCCCGCGATCTCATCGCGATCCGTCTCAAGATCTTGATCATGATCTGTCCCGCGAACTCATCACGATCCGCTCCGCGATCTCATCACGAACCGTCTCGCGATCTCGATCACGGTCCTTCCGATCTAGCGCCGAACGGACGACACCTCCACGTTCAGCACATGTACACCTTGATGACGATCTCCGCCTTCTCGATCCAGCAAGAAGGAGCGGAGAGGTAGAAGAGTTCTCCGGCAGCGTGACGGTGCTTCGGCGATGGTGGTGGAGCTATTCCGGCAGGGCTTCGCCTAAGCACTGCAGAAATCCGATCTAGAGGAGAAACTATGCACTAGAGGAACGGATAGCACGTGGCTGCAAATCAGGTGCAAAAAACCCTAAAACCTCTAGTATATATAAGAGGAAGAGAGGAGGAGGCTTGGCTCACAAAGAGCCAGCTCTTGGGTTGACCAAAACAAGTAGGAGAGGTGGAATCCACCTCCAATCCTAGTAGGACTATGATTCATCCTATTTTTGCCTTTTCCACCTTTTTCTCTTTGGGCTTTTCTTCCCAGCATCATGGGCCTTGTGTGGGACTTCCACCAGCCCACTAAGGGCTGGTATTCACTCTCCCACAGCCCATGTAGGCTCTTGGGTCGAAATACCCCTCCCGATGGTCTCCTGGTACACTACCGGCACTCCTGGTACACTACCGGTACTCCCGGTACACTATCGGTGAGCCCGAAACTTTTCCGACGACCAAAATAGGACTTCTATATATCAATCTTTACCTGCGGATCATTCCGGAGCTCCTCGTGACATCTGGGATCTCATCCGAGACTCCGAACAACCTTCGGTCACCATCATACATAACTCTATACTATCGAAACGTCACCAAACCTTAAGTGTGCAGATCCTGCGGCTTTGAGAACTATGTAGACATGACCGAGACACCTCTACGGTCAATAACCAATGGCGGGACCTGGATTTCTACATTGGTTCCTACATATTCTACGAAGATCTTTATTGGTTGAACCTCTATGCCAAGGATTCAGTTAATCTCGTATGATGTTCCCTTTGTTCTTCGGCATGTTACTTGCCCGAGATTCGATCGTCGATATCTCCATACCTAGTTCAACCTCGTTACCGGCAAGTCTCTTTACTCGTTCTGTAATACAAGATCCCGTGACTAACACTTAGCCACATTGCTTGCAAGGCTTGTTGTGATGTTGTATTACCGAGTGGGCCCTAAGATACCTCTCCGTCACACGGAGCAACAAATCCTAGTCTCGATCCATGCCAACTCAACAGACACCCTCGAAGATACCTGTAGAGCACCTTTATAGTCACCCAGTTACGTTGCGACGTTTGATACACACAAGGCACTCCTCCGATGTCCGTGAGTTGCATGATCTCATGGTCATAGGAACACATACTTGACATGCAGAAAACGGTAGCAATAAACTGACACGATCATATGCTACGTTTGTAGTTTGGGTCTTGTCCATCACATCATTCTCCTAATGATGTGATCCCGGTATCAAATGACATCTCATGTCCATGGCTAAGAAATCTTAACCATCTTTTGACCAACGAGCTAGTCTATTAGAGGCATACTAGGGACATGGTTTTGTCTATGTATCCACACATGCATCTAAGTCTTCGATCAATACAATTATAGCATGAATAATAAACAATTATCATGAACAAGGAAATATGATAATAACTAATTTATTATTGCCTCTAGGGCATATTTCCAACAGTTTTCAAATTTGAATGCGCGAGGCCGCCGAGGTCCCCTCTCATTCGCAAGCAAGAGGGGGCAATGGTCCGAGAGGGACGAGGAGAGGGCATGAAGGATATGCGTGCTGAAATGTGTGTCCCATTCGGCGTTGCAGAAGAAGGAGTCTAATTTGCTCATCATGGGATTGGTCCTCTCATTGCTCCAAGTGAGGCGTCAGTTTGAAGATGAATTTCTTTTAAATCGCAGCTGTGGAGAGTTGCACGGAAGCGGCTTATACGGCTTCGGTTTACATTTCTCTTGTTCTTGTCCCGGGCACGATAGATTTGGTTAAAATCGCCGGTCACTAACCACATCACCCCGCCGCTGGGTTTCGAACCAAGTAATTAGAGAAGAATTCATCTTTGTGTTGAGAGGAGGTCGGACCATACACAGTGGTGAGTTTGAATGTCACGCCAGTAGTATGAATGGATACCATGGCTGAGAGGCAGTAAGCAGTCATGGAGAGGTCTTTAACTTCCAGGAGAGCGTCGTCCCAAAGCATAACCACGTCTGTTGCCTCCTAGGAAGGCAGCACAAAATTAAGTTCCCTAGGTAACAACAAATTACCTAGATTCTTCCACGGATCAGGCAGAGTGCAACAACGAATTAAGTTCCCTAGGTAACTGCTCTCGAAACAGGCTTTCATCCCGCTTTATAGATAAAGCATACGCCCATACAACCACATCTCAAGCACCGTCATAAAAGAGAAATGCTAGGGCCACAGTACAAGGACACCCAAATGAAAGAAGAAGAAACAAAAGGCCATCAGGGGCAAGCTACGAAGCAGGCAAGCGGTCGGAGAGCCGACGCGCGGTAGACACCAAGGTGTCCAGGAATAGCTGAAGCCGATCACGATCCCTCGGCCTAGCGAGCGGATGCCAGTGCTGAAGAAGGCAAGAAATTTGAAGAACGAGTCGGAGGCACGTCGCGGGAACACCCGCTCAATCACCATCTTGTTGCGACTAGTCCAGAAAGTCCACATCATAGCCGCGAAGATGAGTCCCTACGTAATTGCCTGGCATTAGAGCATTGCTTTAATGCCATAAACTGAGCTTCTTATTATCTGCTCCCCTCGGCCCATTATGAACTGCAAAATCGTCTTATATTACGGGGCATAGGTAGTAGTATTACATTAGCAAAAACTGATCGATTCTTTTCGGTGCCAGGATATGAATTGACCATGAGCCACTATCTCACCTGAATAATAAATGGATCAAGTGCCTGATGGCTTGCCCAGTACGAGCAACTAAGATGTCGGACAAATATGCTTTAAATCAAAAACGAAACAACAATGGTTTCGTGGTGTAGTTGGTTATCACGTCAGTCTAACACACTGAAGGTCTCCGGTTCGAACCCGGGCGAAGCCATCCATTTTTATCTCTGTTAAAACTTTGTGTTGTTCTGTTTTCCCGTCTGTCAGGCAGCCACAGAAGAGCTGAGAAGGAATCATCATTCAGAGAAGAGAGACACCGATCTCCCTTTCCTCGACCACGATCAGTCCCTCCAAAATGCCAAAAAATGGCGTTCATACCCTCTCTGGAAGCAAGGCATTTGCTGATGCGTCTCTTGTATGTAGATTCGTACCCACTTTGCAAAGGCCTAACTGGAGCAAAGTGTTCTGCGACCTCACAAGAACACCTTGTCATGACAGATTTACACTCTGGCGGTGCAAGCAACATTAACATTTACATGAATCTAGAGGTGTTTTCCGTCTTTTGTGAACCTTCCAGCAACTCAAGGATCTCACAAAAGAAATTCAGCCAGACCAACACAACCAGGTTCCATTTCCACAGGTACAAGTTGCAAGACTGTACCAGAAGAAATTTTAAACAGCTTGCAGGTGTGCTTGCACATGAAAAGAAATAAACCACAACCAGGTTCCGTTTCCACAAGGAGAACTTGTAAAGACAGTACCAGAAGGGTTTTAAGCAGCTTGCGGATACATAATCGTCTAGGAGAAGAATTTGATACGACAGCAGTCACATAGTAAATAATATAGATTTCAAAGTACGCTGGGTTAGGGTTGTAGTACAAAGTACATTGAAAGGTAGTGTCGCAAGCATACATAGACTGGACTAATTAGATATATCTACTACTACATATTGGAACAGCGAGATTGATTGTTAGAATGACCGAGTTCCAGGCGACGCCCCTCGCAGAAGCATGCTTTCTCTCTTCAGTTTCTCTGCCCTGACAGTCTCTAACTTGCGCCTGTCAACGCTCTTCTCTCCGGGTTCTTTTGGAGGTCTGCCTCTTTTCTTAGGCTGAACATCGCCTGATGTACTTGTATCCTTTAGAGGCCTGCCTCTTTTTTCAGGTTGAATAACGCCTGATGTACTTCTATCCTTTCGAGGCCTGCCCCTCTTCTTAGGTTGATCCCTAGGTTTTAGAGATACTTGAGCATTTTCTCCTGCTGATGCTGATGCTGACGCCTGAAGCCACCCTGGTAGTGGTGGGTTGCTTGACTGTTGGCCGTTTACCGCTTTGCCCACCATCTGATTGCTAGCAGCATTAGTTCTGTAGTCGGGAACAACATTGTGATGTTTGAATCTGTCCATCACAAATGTGTTGAGTGGAATGGTTATGTCCAACGGTAGCAGGATCTCCTCCAGTTCATGCCACTCGAGATCTTCCTGGTCTCCATCTTCATAGACAACGGTGTACCAGTTGTTTCCACTGTCATACCTGACAACTTTCCCTGAATAGTACTTGTCTCCAAACCACTTTCTAACTTTCCGCTCCACTATCCATTCGCCAAAGCGATGATCCACTCGGGATCGCGGGGCATCTGTTACTGCAAGTTGTGAACCAGATGCGAAATCAGGAGGCAAGTCTGGGACACCATTGATAACGATGGCAGGCTCTCTGGGTACTTGAACAACAGGTGCCGTGTCTGGCTCTTGCATGTCCTTCCTCCCCTCCATGACCTGATGTTGCATCAGTTCCTTGGATTTAACTAGAAACATCCTGGAGGAGAAAGAAAACAGTTTCATCCACAAAATGGGTCATCATAAGCACGAAAACTCAAAGAACAAGCAATCATAAACCAAAGACTGTTCACAGCTAGTACAAGGCAGTATTTTGATGAGTCAGGCATGTCGAAAAATAAGAGATAGCAACCAACATTCCATTAAGCACTATCATGAGTCTTGCACTCCCTCTGTCTCAAAATATAAGGCGTCCTTTGACACTACAGAGGGAGTATTTAGGAAGCACTGCACTGCACACCACATTCACATCAGCACTGAACTACTGATACTTGCATCTCTACTTTCATCTAGAGGACGCTTGGGATATTAATTTCTGTTTTTGCATCTGTACTTCACCTATGCGCCAGACTGCTGTATTAGTGTATCAAACGAAAAAAAAATCCATTAAGCACTATCTACAAACAGCAGAGCAATGCACACTATCTCCACACATATCAATTGCCAAGTAAAATGCACACTCCGTAGTCTGTACACATGCTTCAATTAAAAAATTGACAAATTTTCGAGAACAGCAGACACTAACTAGCATGAGCACAACAACCCATCCATGGCACAACAGAGCGGTAGCACAAGCAAGCAGCAGCACAACACCAGTAGCTGAAGCGGCAGCAGCTAGCACACGCATGGGAGTAGAAGAGAAGCTCACCGTCCGGCGACGGGGCTGATGCAGATCCGCGGCGGGCCCGCGTTGGAGAGGAGTCAGAGTCGGGTCGTTGTCGAGGAGGGGGCGGCTAGGAGGGCGGTGGCGAGGAGGGCAGCATCGAGGAAGAGGGAGGGCCTCGGCGTCCCCGCCGATGCTCTGCACGACGCGGTGGGTGGGGGGGGGGGGGGCTTAGTCCGGCGGAAGATGAGTGCTCTACAGAGGAAGCGAGGGGGCGGGGGCGGCGGGATCCGAGGGAGCGGCGACCGGCGGCTTGTGGCGGAGCCGGTGGGATTTGGGAACCGCTAGCACGCGCAGGAAGAGAGAAATGAGTTTTTTTTTCCCTGAGTAGGCTGTTCTTTTCCCTTTGTCCGAACATGTCTCAAACAGCCCTTAAACGTCCTAAACGTCCGAACTAATCAATATCCCTCATATCCAGCTTGAATATGAGGAGGATATGGGGTTATTGGGTGTGTCAGCCACGGCGGACACTTGGGGCCCACACATAATCATCAGGAAACCCGATGGTCCGAAGCTTCTCTTCTCCGTCGGACCTATGTTGCCGCATGTCGCCACTTCGGCGGACCTAGCCCGACTATTTAAGTCGACCAACACTTTCTAACGCACGTCTATTTAAGCCCCGCCCCCAGTCGTCACTTTCTGATGTCGGAGTGCCGGCTGCAGCTCCTTGAATAGGTCTGGGCAAGACGCGAAGCGCGGATCGTCACGGGGCTCCGTCCGGATGTAGTGGATCCAGAGGAGGAGTTGAAGGAGGAGGAGGAGGAGCCGGGGCCGAGGGAGGACGTGGGACGCTAGGGATGCGGAGCAACGGGCTATCCTTGACTCCGTCCGCTCAAAGTCGAATGCGGAGGTCAAACGGCGTCGTTGGCAGGAGATGGACGCGGAGCAAGCCGCGAAGAAGGCAAAGATGTTCGCTAACCTGAATGAGCTCGAGGATAAGAAGAACGAGTCGGAGCCCTTTTACGTGCCCCTCTACTCGCTGCCCGACATTGACGTTGTGAACTTCTTCAACGAAAAAAATTAGGGACATGCTTTGTATAGATCTAAGGGTTCAAATATGAAAGACTAGGATGTGAACAAACAGATTTAAGGACTGATTGATCGGTTAATACACGTGAAGTTGTGTTGATACCGTCTCTGAAAGCCAGGGCGGAATTGGGCTGGGGCAACTGGGTCTATAGCCCCAGGCGTGGCCCAACTAGTACATTATCCACTAGGAATTTTTCATGTTTGTACACTTATACAAGCCCAGCCCCATACGTCCCTGGGTCATCCTATATACAACACAGAAACCTCTCCATCGCCGCTACCGCACGACGCACGATGACTCCGAAATGAATCGCCCATGGCGCCTAATAGCTAACCCTTAAAATGAAAATCCCGCCTGCTCGCTACCCCTAAAAAATCGATCTCGTCTGATTATGTTGCGCTGCCAATTCCTATCGAGGCCTCGACTAATCTACTCAACGGACCGTACGTCTAGACCTGCGCGGCATTCGGAACCTCAGATCATCTAGCCGCAACCCCCTCCAGTCGTTCTATTATGTTCGACTGGACATGATAGGCAATCACTTGTTTGTTGTATCATATTATTTTTCCCTAGTTCTTTCGTATCAGCCTAAATCAACGGAGTGGTGATGTTAAAATTGTACTCCGTATTACTTTAGTCAAAATTGTTCATATATTTTTATTTTTGCTAAATTTCACATGAAAAATTGATTCAGTCTATGTCCAATGTATTTATTTTAACTATTACTATACTTGACTTATGTAAACAACTCCATGTCCATTTATTATTGCTGGGGAAGAAACAATGACCTCAAATCAACAAAGTCTTCATTAATTTGGTACCAACTTTCCCATGATGCATTTTGTTAAATTATTTACATATTTTATTAAATTTGCTCATATTGTAATATGAATTCACATTTTTCCGTTTTGGTGAATTTGTGGTGTACTTTTTTTTTAGAACCATACAGGAGAACTGCATGTACTATATATAGAAAGAGGAAGCCAAGAAGGCAAAAGGTTCACAGCAATGGGCAAAGCCCAGAAATACATTACAACGACCTGCAACGACCCTAACTACAGGACAACCAAAACGACAGGTCTAACAGAGAAAAAAAAGGAAGCAAAAACGGCTACGAGGTATCACATTAAGCTGCTAACGGACTGAGACTGAAACGTCCAGAGCTCGCCATGTCCCAATGCTTTCCTTCGGCTTTGATTTGTTCGATGACGATCTGAATCGGTTTAACTGACTTCTTAAAGACACGACCATTTCTCTCCCTCCATATCGATCAAGTTGTGAGCATAACCAGAGAGTCAAAACTGGTTTTATGTGTGCGCTGCAGTCTGTTTCTCGCAGATTGCCACCACGAACGGAGGGTTGCGTCCAATGACGGCACAACCATCTGCAAACCAGCCCAGTTCAGAACTGAACCCCAAATAATATTGACAACTGCACATCCAATGAAGAGATGTTGGCTATTCTTGGCCGTCGTGTTGCAGAACACACATTTCTCAATGTGAGGAAGCTCTCTCTTAGCTAATCTATCTGCTGTCCAAATCCTCCCTTTGATGAAAAGCCATGCTCCGATTTTGCATTTGAGAGGTGCCCATGCTTTCCAAATTGTCATGGCCAGCTCACTTAAAGTTTTAGTTTGAAAGTGAGCTTGGTAGATGGATTTGGTTGAGAAGAATCCCTTTGCATCCCACGACCAGTCCATACATCATCCACATCGGATTGTATTTGGACTGAACTCACCTCCTCCCAGATTTTTAAAACCTTATGAAACATGCCAATCGTAATTGGTTTCTTAATATCCTCAATCCAAATCGCATCCGTGATCGCTTGAGCCACCGTCCTCCTTGCTTTTGTGACTGGATTAATGATGCAGAATATTTCTGGGGCAATCTCCTCAATGGATTTTCCATTTATCCATTTGTCTTTCCAAAAGAAAATCCTTTCTCCGTTCCCTACGGCTACTTTTGCCGCTGCATTAAAGATATATTTGACTCGATCATCCCCAGGTGCTGCAAGAGAGCACCATGGTTTCTTCTCCTCAGCTCGCAACATCCATGCCCATCTTACCTTCATCGCAGTGTACATGATGTTCAAGTCTAATATTCCCAAACCTCCCTGAATCTTGGGATGACACACAGTCTGCCAATTCACTAGACATTTGCCCCCTTCGACGGCTTCTGTACCTTTCCAAAGAAAGGCTCTTGTAGCATACATTAGTATGTGCGATATTTGGTGTTTTTATAGCCACTTAGTTTTAGCCCTAGGCTTGAGAAATCCTGGCTCCGCCTCTGTCCAGAAGGTAAGGTATTTTCCCACCTCGACCTTCTAATCTTACTCCATTCCTTTGCAGATACTTCTCTTGTAGATTCAGACACATTTTGCAAGACCGAAATGGAGAAAAAAATGATTCAGACATATTTTGCGAAACCTAACTGTAGAGTAGTGTTCTCTCATTCACAAGAACTCTCAATATAGGTGACTAAATTCGCTAAACACCTTGTCGTGACCAATTTATATTGTGCAATGCAATAGTTAATATGCACATGAATGTGTTTTCCACTGAGGATCTCCAACACTAACAAAACAAGAAGCTCAAGGATCTTTCAAAAGAATTCATTCATCCAGACAATCCAACTTCTATGTATAGGAAGGAGAAATGACAGCCGTAGATTTTATCTTACTTGAAAAGTTGGACTGAGCAAAACTCCAACCTCATCCAGGGCTCCAGAAGAATCATCTAAGGCACCAAACCGCTCCCTGAAACTTCATCTTGCTCTTTGTGTTTGTCATACAAGACATAACTGCTTCTGAGCGCAGCGCATGTGCTAGCTAGCTTCATTCATTCCACTAAATTGTGCAGGCACATGCAAAGCAAAATCTTGCTAAATCAAAGCGTAGCTCGTATTCAAAGTTGAAGTGGCCAAATAGAAGTGCAGATCCAATGTTGAATTCCCAAAATTTATAACCCGAGTAAACACGGGTAGAAATTTTGTTCCGAAATACAGGATGACTTCATGTCTCGGTAGATCCGTTCATCAAACCTGTTGATGGCGGTTAGACCACAAAATACCAGATGCCTATCATGGCCATTGGTGAGCGGTGGCACGCCAGAGCAGCACACCGTGCGTTACTTGATCTTCAGGTGGGCCTGTGCTTTGGCCTCCTGGTGTCTCCTATTCTGAAGTTATCTACATTTCTAAATGTGCATACATATGCATGTACATTGCTACTTGCTAGCTAGCCTGCACTACCTTGGTCCATTTCTCTAGCTTGTTTTCTACTAACAAGTCACAAGTTTTTATAGGAGGTGAGACAAGCGAAACACTTGAAACAAAAAGCAAGCTGTTTTCATCAATCGCAAGTATCCAAAAATTGATTGGCATGTACTCCAATCAACTTGTAAATAAATGATTGGATCTTTGCGATTGATGGAGAAAGCTCGCCATACATTTTGGTTGGTCGAACCTATCTACATTGAACTGGTTCTAGGACATATTATTTTTTAGAAGATATTCATAAATAAATGGTTGTCCATATAGAGGCCTTTTCATTCACATGCGATGCTTTTGCAAAGTCCTTTAGCGGTCATTTTAAATTTTGGTGAGCCAGCTTAGCTCGTTATTTTCCATGTCAATACTATAACAAAGCTAGCACTATTCCCAAAGAAGAATTAACTAGCACTCGGATGGAAAGCAATCTATGGTACATGTATATGTCATCATGGGTAGATAGGTGATCAAATAAATGATCATATGTTTGTCTCCTTGCTAAAAAAACTACAAATTTTATTCAGATATTCTCTGGGTCTGTTCTAACCTTTGGGACATTAGACAATAAAAAGTAGCTAATCATTGTAGGCATAGAATTCCCATCTACTTGTCTTATTAAGAACTTTTGGCATATTGGACCATTTGAGTGACCGTATTGATAAGAAGGACCACCACTAAACGTAATTAACGAAATTACCATGGCATCAGGCCCGACAGCCGACACATGGCACCTGTCGCCACATCTAGAGGTGGCAGGCCCTACTGTCGTAGCGTGTGGAAGCATGTTGAGCAGAACGGCTCCCAACACTGATGGGGACCAAAAAACGAAAGAGTGGGCCCTGCCGCCACAAGCTATGGCGATACCCTGTGATGTCGAACCTGCAACCACAAGCTATGATGGTACCCTGTGACGTGGAGCATGCCGCCACAAGCTTGTTTTTGCTAACAAGTCACAAGTTTTTATAGGAGACAAGACTAGTGAAACACTTGAAACAAAGAGCGGGAATGTGTTGGAAATATGCCCTAGGGGCAATAATAAATTAATTATTAGCATATTTCCTTGTTCATGATAATCGTTTATTATCCATGCTATAATTATATTGATTGAAAACTCAAATACATGTGTGGATACATAGACAAAGTATCCCTAGCAAGTCTCTACTAGACTAGCTCATTGATCAAACATGGTTAAGGTTTCCTAGCCATAGACATGAGTTGTCATTTGATAACGGGATCACATCATTAGGAGAATGATGTGCTGGACAAGACCCAAACTATGAAAGTAGCATATGATCGTGTCAGTATATTGCTATAGTTTTCTGCATGTCAAGTGTAAGTTCCTATGACCATGAGATCATGCAACTCACTGACACCGGAGGAATACCTTGTGTGTATCAAACGTCGCACCGTAACTGGATGACTATAAAGATGCTCTATAGGTATCTTCAAGGGTGTCTGTTGAGTTGGCATGGATCAAGACTGTGATTTGTTACTTCGTGTGACGGAGGGGTATCTCAAGGCCCACTCGGTAATACAACATCACAATAAGCCTTGCAAGCAAAGCGACTAAAGAATTAGCCCCGGGATCATGTATTACGGAATGAGTAAAGAGACTTGCCGGTAACGAGATTGAACTAGGTATAGAGATACCGACAATCGAATATGGGCAAGTAACATACCGAAGAACAAAGAGAACTGCATACGGGATTAACTGAATCCTTGACATAGAGGTTCAACAGATAAAGATATTCGTAGAATATGTATGAACCAATATGGGCATCCATGTCCCGCTATTGGTTATTGACCGTAGAGGAGTCTTGGTCATGTCTACATAGTTTTCGAACGCGCAGGGTCTGCAGACTTAACATTCGGTGACGTTTCAATATTATTGAGTTATGTATGTTGATGACCAAAGGTTGTTCGGAGTCTCGGATGAGATCTCAGACATCACAAGAAGCTCTGGAATGGTTTGGAAGTAAATATTGATATATAGGAAAGTGGTTTTTGGGCTCCGGAAAAGTTTCGGGCACTTCTGGTAGTGTACCGGGGCTGATGAATTGGTTCCAGGGGTCCCCCAAGTGGGGGTCACCCACCCCAGGGGGCACACTAGGACTCCACCTCTCTTGTGGGAGGTGGACTCCTCCCTCTCTTGTGCGCCAAGGCCCTAGGGGAACCCTAGGGCGCCTCCCACCTACCCCCTCTCCTCCTATATATATTGGAGGGTTTTGAGGGCAGCCCCGACCTGAAAATCCACGTGCTGCCCTCCTCCCTCTAGATCGTCTCTCTCCTCTAGATCTGATCGATATAGCTTAGCGATGCTCTGCCGGATCAGCTCCACCACCACCGCCACCACGCCGTTGTGCTGCCGGAGAAGTCATCTACCTCTCAACCCTCGCTTGCTGGATCAAGTGGAGATCGTCATCTAGCTGTGCGTGTGCTTAACGCAGAGGTGCCGTCCGTTCTGCGCTAGATCGGAAGGACCTGATTGGATCACGGGACGGATCGTGATTGGATCGCGGGCCGGATCATGATTGGATCGCGGGACGGATTGCGGTTTGGATCATGAAGACGTTCGTCTACATCAACCACATTTCTTAATGCTTCCCGCTTAGAGATCTACAAGGATATGTAGATCCACTCTCCGTCTCGTAGATGCTCATCACCATGGATAGATCTTATGTGCGTAGGATTTTTTTTGCCATGCAACGTTCCCCAACAAAATGCTCCCTGACCAAGTTTACGTACTCGTTAGGGTTGAGTTGAGGGGGCAGCCCCTGCGCTCTGAAAAGCAAGAATTCCTATCTTTTCTTTTAACTCGGGGGAAATACGGTCGTGTAGCGAGCTTTATTCCATCAGTCGCAAAGATCAAAAAAATGATTGGAGAAGCTCACGATACATTGTGGTTGGTGGAGAACCTTTATCTACATTCAAACCATTTGAGGACATATTTTTTTAGAAGATATTCATAACACTTTTTTTTGGGTACACCCCCTTAAACACATCAATGGTCGAGATCGGTATGTACCCATTCATAATTATGGGTATGATGGGAATTAGAAAATAATAATCTTGGGTTGTTAAAGCTTAAGGCTAAGATTGTGTTAGATAATTAACAGATTGCAAAAAGAACAAGGTCAAATAAGTGATCTCTTGATCCTTTTGCACAAATAGTGTGATGGTCGGAACTCCGGCAGCCAAGGTCTCGCGGGATGGTTGTCGATCTGCTGTCGGAGAATGAAAAAGAAAAAAACCATTTGTATCATGGCTCGATAGACGCTATGCCCCATGGTGAGCACCAACTGTCGCGGGATTCTGACAATAAAAATGGGGTAGGGTAAGGAACATGATCTATCGAGATGCAAACGGGTGACATAGTGTTTTTAAAGAGTTTGGGCCTCTCGCGATGGAGATAACAGCCCTACGTCTCGTGCTCTGGAGAGGCTTTCTCTTATTTGAATATGAATCCGGAGATTACATTAATGTATGAGAGAGTTTGAGAGAAAGAGATGGAACAATGAGAGCCTGCCCCGAGCTATGTGGTGAGGGGTGGCTTATATAGGTGTGCCACTCCCTCACCTTTTATGTTACATGTGGTGAATTAATGTAACCCACTAGAAGAGCCTCATTAATAACCACTATGAAGGCAACCGTCTGATCCACCATGTTGATTGTTGGTCTTCACATATCCAAGTGAGTTATGTGGCATCATGATGTATGGTTGATGATCGTCCGAGTATATGTACGTCTGACGTGCGAGTAATGTTGATCTAGATGTTCATCCAAGTGGATAAGCCTTGAAGGACATCTGAATGTGCTTATGACCCAGGGGTCTTGATGCTTGTTGATGTGGGGCCCTATGTAAGATCCAAGATGTCAATCTTGTGGCCCTACCCGTAATGGGTGATCCCAACAGCTGGTCCATAGCAACTTGTGCCTTGGCAACTTGGACTCTGTCTGCATAGTATGACAATGTCTGATTACAAGTTTCGTTAATTGGTGTTGTGATAGGGAAGTCTCTCGCACATCTAAGAACGCCATTGTACACCTTTGACATGTAGCTGATCATCATACAGTAGCAAGCCTCAATGTTGTGAGCTTGCACCCACTTGTACAACTGAGGGCAATTCTCGGCGATCCGTCAGATTTATAGCCGTCACAAGTTTTTATAGGAGACAAGACTAGCGTAACACTTGAAACAAAGAGCGAGCCTTTTCCATCAAGTGCAAAGATCCAAAAATTGATTGACATGTACTCCAATCAACTTGTGAATAAATGATTGGATCTTTGCGATTGATGAAGAAAGCTCGCCATACATTTTGGTTGCTCGAACCTATCTACATTGAAATGATTCTAGGACATATTAGTTTTTAGAACATATTCATAAATAAATGATTGTCCACATAGAGGTCTTTGGATTCATATGTGGTGCTTTAGCAGAGTCCTTTAGCGGTCATTTAAAAATTTGGTGAGCTAGCTCAACTCATTATTTCCGTGTCCATACTACAAATTCAAATATTAGTTGGGTATGTTCTAACTTTTGGGACATTAGGCAATAAAAATAGCTAATCATTGTAGGCATGAAATACATTAGTCCTAGCGCTGATGGGGAACGGAAAACGAAAGCGGTGGGCCCTGCTGCCACAAGCTGTGGCGGCACCCTGTGACGTGGGGCCTGCCGCCCTGTAGCATGGTGGCAATACTGTTTTTGTTGCTCAGGACTGGACATCACGCTGCAATGCTGTGGGTATTGGCAGGGTTGGCTTCGCCTTTTGCGCCGAAAGTGTGCTCCAGCCAACGACATGGATTGATGACTCCAAGTACACATGAAAGCAGAATCTTGCTAAATTAAAACGCAGCTTGTGCTCAAAGTTGAACCGGCTACACCAGCGGCGAAGGCAGAAATATTTTTTAGGTGTGGCGGAGTTTGTGAAAGAGAAAACCATGTATAATATGATTATGAAATGCTCACTATTTCCTTTGTTTCTGAATATAAGTCTATTTAGAGATTGCACTATAGACTACATACACATGTATATAGACATACGTAAAGTGTAGATTCATCCGTTTCGATTCGTATGTAGTATGTAGTAATATCTTTGAAAATATTTATATTTAAGAATGAAGGGAGTAAAATATTAGATGTATATTACCCCATCCGGAATTACTCGTCTTAGATTTGTCTAGAATTTGTAACTAGACACTTTTTCTATTAGATAAATCCATATTTTAAAAATTAAGACACGTAATTTGGGACGGAGGTAATAGTTTATATTTAGCAAATATACAAGACAAATCCAAAAATTGAGTATTGACACACAAAATACATCACTAGATGTAAATTATATGGATGACTGGTCATCAATTCAATAAAGGGAATTAATCCATATTAGTATTTCAACGACGGGAAGGCACCAGAATAAATGTACAACATGATTAAAACTAAAACCGGAGAAAATACATACGATATGCTTTATCTGATCTAGTTCAATTTCAGTTAACATGGCACCGTCTGCTCACCCTCGCGGACTGGCCGAGTCGGCGTCGCCATATACCGGTCAAAGCCTCGCCTCGCCAGTGAACGGCTGCCACCTACCTCTGGTGCCACCGCCCCGGCATACTGCCCTGCCTGCTATTACCTCCACCACGCAGATCACAGTCTAGAAAAAGTATCCGCGTAGTTCGAACACTAGTAGAAAACAGGTCATTGGTTCGTGTCGGGCCAGTCCATTAGTCCCGGTTCAGTCACGAACCGGGACCAATGGGGGCAACGGTCCCGGTTCGTGAGGCTAGGGGGCCGGGCGGGCCACGTGAGGCATTGGTCCCGGTTCCAAACACGAACCGGGACCAACGTGCCTCGCTCCTGACCCACAACCATTGGTCCCGGTTCGTGGTTGGATCCGGGACCAAAGGGGGTCCTTTAGTCCCGGTTGCAGCCACGAAGCAGGACCAATGAAATGCCTATATATACCCCCTCGCTAGCAAGCAGAGCACTCCACACTGCTTTGTTTTTTTGGCCGGCGAGGGAAGAGCTTTGTGGTGCTCTAGCTCACCTCCTATGCACATGAGGTGTTTAATTGAAATGCCTAAGCCAAACTTAAGCTTTCTCCTCTCGAAGCTCCTTGTCCAAACTCTATTTTTGTCAAGATTTGTCTAGGTTTGACGGTCCGTCCTGTCTCGTCCCCGTCCTGAAACAGTCGTCGATCGCACGCACGTAGTGAGCCTCTTGATCTTATCTTCTTGCTAAAAGAAAATATACTTACTCGTATGATTTTCTTACTTTTATTATTGTTCACTTCTCTATTCATGATATGTTGTAATGGTTTTTAATACACTTTATTATATAACGCACGCAGATGAACTGGCAATGGATGTACGGTGACCGACGCACCTCTGAGTATATTAAGGGTCTGCATAATTTTCTCAAAGCGGCTGAGGCAAACAAGCAGATTGGTTTTATGCCTTGTCCATGTACTGTCTGTGAGAATACGAAGTCTTTCTCCAACTCTAAAACCCTTCACTTCCACCTGCTTTAGAAGGGTTTTATGCCATACTATAATGTTTGGACCAAGCACGGAGAAAGAGGGGTTATGATGGAAGACAACGAAGAAGAAGAGGATGACGA
Organism: Hordeum marinum; assembly: GCA_022496015.1. Taxonomy (NCBI): domain Eukaryota; kingdom Viridiplantae; phylum Streptophyta; class Magnoliopsida; order Poales; family Poaceae; genus Hordeum; species Hordeum marinum. The sequence continues at coordinate 22,268,217 of CM039677.1, read as the reverse complement.
CAACTACCCTCCCCCTAAATACGGTGATGCTGCAATGGGGGAAGCTGAAGATCAAGAGAAACCAGACGATGTGCCCGATGATGATCTTCGCCGGGTCATTGTTGATGCACAGAGAGAATGCGAAACTGAAAGGGAGAAGTTGAAGTTCGATCGCATGTTAGAGGATCACTAAAAAGGGTTGTACCCAAAATGCGAAGATGACAACAAAAAGCTCAGTACCACACTGGAAATGCTGCAATGAAAGACAGGCAATGGTGTATCTAACAAGGGATTTAGTTCGCTACTGAAAATCATGAAGAAGAAGCTTCCAAAGGATAACGAATTGCCCAACAGTACGTACGCAGCAAAGAAGGTTGTATGCCCTCTAGGATTGGAGGTGCAGAAGATATAGCATGCCCTAATGATTGCATCCTCTACTGCGGTGAGTACGAGGAACAAAACGCATGCCCGATATGTGGTGCATTGCGGTATAAGATCAGAAGAGATGACCCTGGTGATGTTGAGGGCCAGCGCACTGGGAAGAGGGTTCCTGCCAAGGTGATGTGGTATGCTGCTATGATACCACAGTTGAAACGTCTGTTCAGAAACAAAAAGCATGCCGAGTTGATGCAATGGCACAAAAAAGACCGTAAGAAAGACGGGAACTTGAGAGCACCCGCTGACGGGTCGTAGTGGAGAAAGATCGAGAGAAAGTGGAGCGACTTTACAGGTAACCCGAGGAACGTATGGTTTGGTTTAAGTGCAGATGACGTTAATCCTTTTGGGGAGCAGAGCAGCCAGCATAGCACATGGTTTGTAACTCTATGTATGTATAACCTTCCTCCTTGGTTGTGCATGAAGCGGAAGTTCATTATGATGCAGTGCTCATCCAAGGCCCTAACAACCCGGCAATGACATTGATCTGTACCTAAGGCCATTAGTTTATGAACTTTTACAGCTATGGAATGGAAGAGGTGTACGTGTGTGGGATGAGAACGAACAGGAGGAATTTGACCTACATGCGTTGCTGTTTGTAACCATCAACGATTGGCCTGCTTTCAGTAACCTTTCAGGACAGACAAACAAGGGATACCACGCATGCACACACTGTTTAGATGACACCGACAGTATATATTTGGACAAATGCAGGAAGAATGTGTACTTGGGGCATCGTCGATTTCTTCTGACCAACCATCAATGTCGAAAGAAAGGAAAACATTTCAAAGGTGAGGCAGATCACCGGAAGAAGCCCGCCCTCTGTACTGGTGATCACATACTTGATATGGTCAATGATTTACAAGTAATATTTGGAAAGGGTCCTGGCAGACTATCTATTCCGAATGACGCTGACAAACGCGCACCCATGTGGAAGAAGAAATCTATATTTTGGGACATACCCTATTGGAAAGACCTAGAGGTCCGCTCTGCAATCGACGTGATGCACGTGACGAAGAATCTTTGCGTGAACCTGCTAGGCTTCTTAGGAGTGTATGGAAAGACAAAACATACACCGAAGGCATGGGAGGAATGACAATGTGTGCATGAAAAAGACGGCATGCATCCAAAGCAGTATGAAGGTCCTGCCAGCTACGCTCTTACCAAAGAAGAGAAGGAAATCTTCTTTGAATGCCTGTTCAGTATGAAGGTCCAGTATGGCTTCTCGTCGAATATAAAGGAAATAATAAATATGACAGAGAAAAAGTTCCAAAACCTAAAGTCTCATGACTGCCACATGATTATGACACAACTGCTACCGGTTGCATTGAGGGGGCTTCTACCGAAAAACGTTCGATTAGCCATTGTGAAGCTATGTGCATTCCTCAATGCAATCTCTTAGAGGGTGATCGATCCAGAAATCCTGCCAAGGTTAAGGAGTGATTTGGTGCAATGTCTTGTTAGTTTCGAGCTGGTGTTGCCACGGTCCTTCTTCAATATCATGACGCACGTCCTAGTTCATCTAGTCGACGAGATTGTCGTTCTGGGCCATGTATTTCTACACAATATGTTCCCCTTTGAGAGATTCATGGGAGTCTTAAAGAAATATGTTCATAACCGTGCTAGGCCAGAAGCAAGCATCTTCATGGGCCATCAAACAGAGGATGTCATTGGGTTTTGTGTTGGCTTCATTCCCGACCTTAAGAAGATTGGTCTCCCTCAATCACGGTATGAGGAGAGACTGACTGGAAAAGGCACGCTAGGAGAGGACTCAATAATATGTAGGGACGGGCATTCTTGGTCTCAAGCACACTACACAGTTCTATAGAATTCCACCTTGGTGACCATGTATGTCGATGAACACAAGAATATTCTGCGCTCCAAACACCCGGAGCAGTGTGACGACTGGATTACATATGAACACATCAGGACTTTCGGCAGTTGGTTGCAAACACGTCTCATGGGTGACAACACTGTTTCTGATGAGCTGTACTCGTTTTCTACGGGACCATCTTTGACTTTATTGACTTACAAAGGGTACGAGATAAATGGGAATACATTTTACACGATCGCCCAAGATGAAAAGAGTACCAACCAAAACAGCGGCGTTCGCTTTGATGCAGCAACCAACAGGGGAAAGGACACATATTATGGTTACATAGTGGACATATGGGAACTTGACTATGGACATGATTTCAAGGTCCCTTTCTTTCAGTGCAAATGGGTCAATCTGTCAAGAGGCAGTGAACAGGAAGACCCACAGTACGGAATGACAACAGTGGATCTGAACAATCTTGGTTACACAGACAAACCATTCATCCTAACCAATGATGTGGCGCAGATTTTCTATATGAAAGACATGTCTACCATACCGAGAAAAAGAAAAGATAAGTAAGCGAATACATCATACGATGAGCCAAAGCGCCACATAGTTCTTTCAGGAAAAAGAGACATCGTGGGATTGAAGGGGAAGACAGACATGTCTGAAGATTATGAAAAGTTTCATGAAATTCCTCCCTTCAAAGTCAAGGCTGACCCAAGCACCCTGTTAAACGATGAAGATTATCCATGGTTACGGCGCAATAAGCAAAGGACGCAGGCGAAGAAAAAGTGAAGACTTTCTCTCCACAACTATATCATCGCAGTGAAATGTGAAGAAATTAAATGCCTTTTGTAACACATGGGTTTTCGTCCGAAACCCTAATACTTCGAAAGAGATTTTCCGTTTTATACACGAAGTGCATCCAATTTTTGTCGTAACCCTCTCAACTTTTTATGACATGCTATGTGGGTGAAATGATGATACCATGCCAACTTTTAACCTTTTCAGAGTCATTTGACGTGCTTTTCAATTTCAGGGTCATTTAGCTAAAAAAACAGTAAGTGCATGAAAAATACCAAATGAAGTCAGAAAGGGTTGAAAATTGACGATGTTGCTTTGAATGGTGCATTTTGAACACACGAAAAGTATGGAGTTCAAATAATTTAAAAAATGCAATCCATTTGTAACAGATGAGTTTTCGTCCGAAACCATGATACTTCGAAAGAGATTGTCCATTTTGTACACAAAGTGCATCAGTTTTTTCTGTAACCATCTCAACTTTTTAGCACATGCTATGTAGGTGAAATGATGATACCATGCCAACTTTCAATCTTTTTAGACTTCGTTTGAAGTGCTTTTCAATTTCAGAGTTATTTAGCTCAAAAAATCAGTAAGTGCGTGAAAAATACCAAATGAAGTCAGAAAGGGTTGAAAATTGATGATGTGGCTTTTAATGATGCATTTTGAACACACAAAAAGTATGGAGTTCAAATAAGTTAAAAAAATGAAATCCCTTTAGATAACATAAAAAAATAACAAAAATGAACATAGATGCGCTTCAGTTTGATTTCAGGTCAAAATTTCCCACATAAGGGCATCTATTTTCAATTTGAGAGGAACTCAATAAGGCAGGGAAGGGTGGGCTTATAAACCGGTGCGAGCGCCCCTCGCTTGGCGAGGTGGGACTAAACTCCCACCACAGCCAGGAACAACCATTTAGTCCCGGTCAGTGGCTAAAACCGGGACCAATACCAACCATTGGTCCCGGTTGGTGCCACCAACCAGGACCAAAGGTCTGTGCTTCCCGCCCTTTGGGCTGCCGAAAAGAGACCTTTGGTCCCGGTTGATGGCACCAACTGGGACTAAAGGTGTGCATTGGTCCCGGTTGGTGCCACCAACCGGGACCAATGCTCTAGGTATATAAGTAGAACTTAGGAATTTTCAGTTCTCATCTCGCAGTTCCCCCCGAAGACGCCGACCTCCTCAACGCCGCCAGGCTGCCCCGACGCCGTCGCCGTCGCTCTTGCCCCTACCCTGCCCCCCGAGCCACGCCGACGCCGTCCGCCGCCCATGCCATCGCCGTCCGCCGCCCACGCCGTCGCCGTCGCCTGTGCCCCTGCCCTTCCCCCGAGCCCATGTCGACACCGTCCATGGCCCATGCCATCACCGTCCGCCGCCCCTGCCCTAGCCCGCCCCCACCGTCGCCGTCGCCGTCGCCGGCCGCCCCACTGTGAGCCGACGCCGCCGCCCCTTGTATTTTTTCATGTATATGTTGTATATGTTTTTTTCATGTATATGTATATGTGTCATGTGTGTGTATATGTTCATGTATATGTTTTTTTTCATGTATATATATATGTTCATGTATATGTGTGTATATGTTCATGTAAAAAGTCTTCATTGTTTTTCATATGTACGAAAATGTAGAGTGAAAACAAAAACAAACATATAAGAAAAAACAAAGTAAAAAATGAAGAAGGAAAAGAAAATCGCCCGGCCGACCACCACTGCATTTTCATAAAAAAAATTCACCGAGTCCACGTCGCACCGAGCACTCGCGGCGAAGCAAGTCTTTTTTTGAAGAAGGTAGTTTTTTTGTTAAATGAAAATGTTGGCATTGGCTCTATCATCACATTGGCATCGGCTCTATCTATCAACAAGGCCACGGGAGCACCCTGGCCCCCTATCATCACATTGGCCTCGGCTCCCCGAGAGCTTTACAACAGATCCAGAATATATGTCGTTGTTGATATACACCCTCCTCGACAACTTTGACATGAGAGGGGACATCAGACATGCATGAGAGAGAGGCGGTCCGCTGACCCGACCAACTATCGAGGCCACCCAAACCCTAGAAGAAAGAGCGTCGTTATCGATCTACCCCCTCCCCGATAACTTTGACATGAGGGGGGACGTTGGGCATGCATGAGTGAGAGAGGCGGTTCGCTCGCCCGACCACTATCGAGGCCATCCAAACCCTAGAATAAAGAGCGTCGTTGTTGATCTACCCCCTCCCCGGTAACTTTGACATGAGAGAGGACGTCGGACATGCATGAGAGAGAGGCGATCCGCTCACCCGACCAACTATCGAGGCCACCCAAACCATAGAAGAAAGAGTGTCGTTGTCGATCTACCCCGTCCCTACCCGACCAACTAGCGATATTCGGAAGGCTCTTGTTGAACTTCGTACCAAAAAGCTAATTAATTATCCTATCCGGGATGCCGTCGGACATTCATGAGAGAGGCGGTCCGGACGTCGGACATTCATGTTTGTATATTAATTGCCATGTTGTAATATTTGCAGAAACTATGGATCCAAGAGACGAAGAACAAGAATAATTGTTGGGGGACATAATCCACGGCGGACGTGATATTTTGTCATTTCTCAACGACACCGATGGTCTAGAAGGAGAGGATTATGACGGCTCTGGTGATCGAACAATGGATGAGGAAGGACATGATCATGATGGCTCCGGTGACCGAATGCCGGAGGAAGAAGGAGACCATGATGACGACTCCGATGACTGATCGGAGGAGGGAGCTGTTGCAAAGTCCGGCGAGGTATATATATTAATTAAGTCTTGGCTCCGGTGACTAGCTAATTGATGCATTAATTATTTTGGTATGTACATATATTAATTAACTCTTCTTTCTTCTTTTATAGCCCTCTGGATCGAGAGAAACTTTGGTAACAAGACGAGGCCCGAAGAAGAGGTTGCGCAAGGATGAAAAGTTCACGATCACAACACTTGTGAACGATGGCCATCCGATTGAACCCAAGCGGACCAAGAACACATTTTCTGCTCAGTGCGGAGCTATTGTTAGGGACAACATCCCGATCAGCATCAAGCAATGGAATAATCCTTAGGACGGCGCCCTTGAAGGTGATTATGTTACCGATAGATAGAAAGATGATCTTTGGACCGCGCTGAAGGCAAATTTCACCCTACCGCCAGAGGAGGATCCGAATAAGCCAGTTACAGAGCCACTGGTCAAGGTGTGTGCTCTTAAGAAGATGGAAGATCTATTCAAGAGGTGGAAGAATGAGTTGAAATCAAAGTTTGTCGACAAAGGGAAGACTCCAAAATTCACCGGCCGATTTGAGAAGATAAGAGATTACTGGCCCGCATTTGTGGACTACAAGACATCGGTCAAGAGTAAGAAAATGTCAGAGACAAACAAGGTCAATGCTGCAAAGAAGCAGTATCAAAATCACATGGGGTCAGGTGGCTACCTCAAAGCCCGGCCATTGTGGGACAAAGCTGAGAATGACCTGATTGCTAAAAACATTGTACCACAGACATATAACTGGCCAGACCGTTCAAGGACTTGGTTCTTCGGGGTTGGGGGAACTTTGGACCCTGAAACAGGGAAGTGTCGTTGGACGGACGAGTAACTTGCAATACCCATGAACAAGCTTCAGAAGTATATCACCGCAGCGTAGCAAGGGACATTCATTCCTGACAGAGAGAAGGACGAGCTGACTGAGGCCCTAGGGAATGCTGAGCACCCTGGACGAACACGATGCACACCAGGTTCTGTTCCGTGGAAGGTTGGGTTTCCTGACGCAGGCGGTTACAGAAGCCGAGAGAGAAAGAGGAAAGTGGAGCTAAGAAAAATTCAGAAGCTCAATGCAAGACTACAAAAGCTAGAGGAAGCTGAGAGCCAGCGAGCTGCCGACCAACCATCTCAACGGCACGAAGCTACCCCAGAAGCTACCCCGCCATCTCAGCGGAGAAGCAGCGTCGCTTCCACGGAGCCCGTTCAGCCTGACTTCACGTCTCCTAGCTACCCCGTGGATACTACCACAGAGGCTCAACATTGCGAGATTATGACGAAATGCCGGAACCTCACTTTCAAGGCGGCTGTCGGCTCTGTTGCACCTCCTCAACCCAATGGAACTTTTCAGTGCCTTCCAATTCCACATGGCTATGTTGTTGTGGTGGTGGATGAAGTAATGAAGGAACTTGAGGAGCTTGAGCTTGACCACTGTACATGTCTATGGCAGAAGGAGTACATCAAGCGTCCAAACTGGACGCCTCCGCCTCCTCCTTCTCCTCAGGCAAATCAGGGCACTCCGGCTCCTCCTCCTCCTCCTCTGGCGAGTGATCTGGGCACACCGCCTACTTCTCTGGCTCCTCCGACCTTTGAGTGTAGGGGATATACATGCGGCCCATCTCTCAATCCTTTGGAAAAGATACGATATGAGAGGACCGAGTCTGAAAATGAGGAGATATGTCAGGCCAAATTAAGGGCCCATTTTGCAAAGAAAACTCCACCTTCGAAGGAGAAAATAGATCTGTTGAAAGCGATGCGCACTATCGATGCCCTGAAGAGACCACCACCGCCTCCGCCGGATTCCAACTTTGACCTCTGTATTAAAAAGAAATATCAAGCTGCGTGCCGGTCGGGAAGTACTTCCAGTCATGCAAGGTTAGCAAAAAACAGAAGTGGGAAAAAAATCCACAGCTCAGCAAACAGGCGAACCAATCGTGCCCCCCGCTCAAGGTGTCTAGCGATATCATCGCTAATCATCCGTGGATGGTGCCCGGTGTTGGGGAACGTTGCATGGGAAACAAAAAAATTCTACGCACACGCAGATCTATCCATGGTGATGAGCATCTACGAGAGGGAGAGTGGATCTACGTACCCTTGTAGATCGCTAAGCGGGAAGCGTTAAGTAACGCGGTTGGTGTAGTCGAACGTCTTTGCGATCCAAATCGCCGTGCATCCCGCGATCCAATCACGATCCGTCCCGCGATCTAATCACGATCCATCCTGTGAACTTGATCACGATCCGTCACACGAACTTGATCATGATCCTTCCGATCTAGCGCCGAACGGACGACACCTCCGCGTTCAGCACACGTACAACTTGATGACGATCTCCGCCGTCTTGATCCAGCAAGAGAGAGCGGAGAGGTAGAAGAGTTATCCGGCAGCGTGACGGCGCTCGGGCGATGGTGGTGGTGCAATTTCGGCAGGGTTTCGCCTAAGCACTGCAGAAATCCGATCTAGAGGAAAAACTATGCACTGGAGGAACGGGTAGCACGTGGCTGAAAAACTAGTGCAAAACACTAGAAATCCACCAGTATATATAGGAGGAGAGGAGGAGAGGCTAGGCTCCCTCCTTTGGTTCGGCCGAACCAGGTGGTGGAGGTGGAGTCCACCTCCACTCCTAGTAGGACTAGGATTCACCCAATTTTGCCTTTTTTCCACCTTTTCCTATTGGGTTTTCTTCTCCAGCCACATGGGCCTTGTGTGGGAGTTTCCAGCAGCCCACTAAGGGCTGATATTCACTCTCCCACAGCCCATGAAGCCTCTTGGGTCGAATTACCCCTCCCGGAGGTCTCCCGGTACACTACCGGCACTCCCGGTACATTACCGATGAGCCCGAAACTTTTCCGGCGACCAAAATAGGACTTCCTATATATCAATCTTTACCTCCGGACCATTCCAGAGCTCCTCGTGATGTCCGGGATCTCATCCAGGACTCCAAACAGCCTTCGGTCACCACCATACATAACTCTATACTACCGAAACGTAACCAAACCTTAAGTGTGCAGACCTGGATGTCCAAATTGGTTCCTACATATTCTACGAAGATCTTTATCGGTTGAACCTCTATGTCAAGGATTCAGTTAATCCCGTATGATGTTCCCTTTGTTCTTTGGTATGTTACTTGCCCGAGATTCGATCGTCGGTATCTCCATACCTAGTCCAACCTCATTACCGGCAAGTCTCTTTACTCATTATGTAATACAAGATCCCGCAACTAACACTTTAGTCACATTGCTTGCAAGGCTCATTGTGATGTTGTATTACCGAGTGGGCCCCGAGATACCTCTCCGTTACACGGAGTAACAAATCCCAGTCTTGATCCATGCCAACTCAACACACACCCTTGGAGATACCTGTAGAGCACCTTTATAGTCACCCAGTTACGTTGCGACGATTGACACACACAAGGCACTCCTCCGATGTCTGTAAGTTGCATGATCTCATGGTCATAGGAACACATACTTGACATGCAGGAAACAGTAGCAATAAACTAACACGATCATATGCTATGTTTGTAGTTTGGGTCTTGTCCATCACATCATTCTCCTAATGATGTGATCCCGTTATCAAATGACATCTCATGTCAATGGCCTAGGAAACCTTGACCATCTTTGATCAACGAGCTAGTTCACTACAGGCATACTAGGGACAGTGTGTTGTCTATTTACCCACACATGTAATGTGTTTCCAATCAATACAATTATAGCATGGATAATAAACGATTATCATGAACAAGGAAATATAATAATAAACACTTTACTTATTGCCTCTAGGGCATATTTCCAATAGTCTCCCACTTGCACTAGAGTCAATAATCTAGTTCATATTACTATGTGATTTACATGGCAATGAATCGAACACCCATGCAGTTCTGTTGTTGATCATGCTTAGCCCTTGGAAGAGGTTTAGTCAACGAGTCTGCAACATTAAGATCCGTGTGCACTTTGCAAATATTTATGTCCTTCTCCTCGATGTAATACCGTATGGAGTTGAAACGTCACTTTATGTGTCTGGTCCTCTTGTGAAACCTTGGTTCCTTGGCTACATCAATGGCACCAGTGTTGTCACAGAACAGGTTCATTGGATTCAGTGCACTAGGCACTACTCCAAGATCTGTCATGAACTGCTTCATCCAGACACCTTCCTTCGCCACTTCCGAGGCTGCGATGTACTCCGCTTCGCACGTAGAATCAGCTACCATGCTTTGCTTGGAACTGCACCAGCTTACCGATCCCCCGTTAAGAATAAATACGTATCCGGTTTGTGACTTAGAGTCGTTCGGATTAGTGTCAAAGCTTGCATCGATGTAACCCTTTACGACGAGCTCTTCATCACCTCCATAAAGGAGAAACATTTCCTTAGTCCTTTTCAGGTATTTAAGGATATTCTTGACCGCTTGCCAGTGCTCCATTCCAGGATCACTTTGAAACCTTCCGGCCATACTTATGGCAAGGCTGACATCGGGTCTTGTGCACAGCATTGCATACATGATAGAGCCTATGGCTGAAGCATAGGAAATGACACTCATCTTTTCTCTATCTTCTGTAGTCACTGGGCATTGAGTCTTACTCAACTTCACACCATGTAACACAGGCAAGAACACCTTCTTGGACTGATCCATTTTGAACTTCTTCAAAACTTTATCAAGGTATGTGCTCTGTGAAAGTGCTATGAAGCGTTTTGATCTATCTCTATAGATCTTAATGCCTAATATGTAAGCAGCTTCTCCAAGGTCCATTGAAAAACTCTTGTTCAAATATTCCTTCACGCTTTCCAACATTTCTATATTGTTTCCAATCAGCAATATGTCATCCACATATAATATTAGAAACGCTATAGAGCTCCCACTCACTTTCTTGTAAATACAAGCTTCTCCATCAACTTGTATAACTCAAACGGTTTGATCACCTCATCAAAGTGCTTATTCCAACTCCGAGATGCTTGCACCAGTCCATAAATGGATCGCCGAAGTTTGCAAACTTTGTCAGCATTCTCTGGATCGACAAAACCTTCGGGTTGCATCATATACAACTCTTCCTCAAGGAAACCGTTGAGGAACGCCGTTTTGACATCCATCTGCCAATTTCATAGTCAAAATAAGCAGCTATTGCCAACATGATTTTGACAGACTTAACCATCTCTACGGGTGAGAATGTCTCATCGTAGTCAACTCCTTGAACTTGTGAAAAACCCTTTGCCACAAGTCGAGCTTTATAGACAATGATATAACCGTCCGCGTGTGTCTTGTTCTTAAAGATCCATTTGTTCTGAATTGTCTTTCGCCCTTCAGGTAATACTTCAAGTCCATACTTTGTTTTCATACATGGATCCCATCTCGGATTTCATGGCCTCTAACCATTTCTCGGAATCCGGGCCCATCAATGCTCCTCCATAGCTCGTAGGTTCATTGTTGTCCAACAACATGACCTCTAAGACAGGGTTGCCATACCACTCAGGAGTAGTACGTGCCCTTGTCGACCTACGAGGTTCAATAGTAGCTTGATCCGAAGCTTCATGATCATCATCATTAACTTCCTCTTCTACCGTCGTAGGTTCCACAAAAACAACTTTCTGTGCTGCGCTACTTTCTGGTTGAAGTAAAGGTTCAATAACCTCATCAAGCTCTATCTTCCTCCCACTCAATTCTTTCGAGAGAAACTCTTTCTCAAGAAATGTTCCGTTTGTAGCGACAAACACTTTGCCTTCGGATCTCAGTTAGAAGGTATACCCGACTGTCTCTTTCGGGTATCCTATGAAGACGCATTTCTCTGCTTTGGGTTCCAGCTTTTCAGGCTGAAGCTTTTTAACATAAGCATCACATCCCCAAACTTTAAGAAACGACAACTTTGGCCTTTTGCCAAACCATAGTTCATATGGCGTCGTCTCGACGGATTTCGATGGTGCCCTATTTAAAGTGAATGCAGATATCTCTAATGCATAACCCCAAAACGATAGTGGCAAATCAGCAAGAGACATCATAGAACGCACCATATCTAATAAGGTTCGATTACGACGTTCGGACACACAATTACGCTATGGTGTTCCAGGCGGTGTCAACTGTGAAACAATTCCACATTGTCTTAAGTGACTGCCAAACTCATAACTCAGATATTCACCTCCTCGATCAGATCGCAGGAACTTAATCTTCTTGTTACGATGATTCTCAACTTCACTCTGAAATTGCTTAAACTTTTCTAACATTTCAGACTTGTGTTTCATTAAGTAAATATACCCATATCTACTTAAGTCATCAGTGAAGGTGAGAAAATAACGATATCCACCGCACGCTGCAACATTCATTGGACCGCATACATCAGTATGTATGATTTTCAATAAGTCACTTGCCCGTTCCATTGTTCCAGAGAACGGAGTTTTAGACATCTTTCCCATGAGGCATGGTTCACATGTGTCAAGTGATTCAAAATCAAGTGACTCCAAAAGTCCATCAGCATGGAGCTTCCTCATGTGTTTTACACCAATATGACCTAAACGAAAGTGCCACAAGAAAGTGGTACTATCATTATCAACTCTACATCTTTTGGCATCAATGTTATGAACATGTGTGTCATCACTATCAAGATTCAATATGAATAAACCCCTAACACTGGGTGCATGACCATAAAAGATATTACTCATATAAATAGAACAACCTTTATTCTCTGATTTAAATGAGTAACCGTCTCGCAATAAATAAGATCCAGATATAATGTTCATGCTTAACGCATGCACTAAATAACAATTATTCAGGTTCATCACTAATCCCGATGGTAATCAAGAGAGAGCATGCCGACGGCGATCACATCAACCTTGGAACCATTTTCCACGCGCATCGTCACTTCGTCCTTCGCCAGCCTTCGTTTATTCCGTAGTTCCTGCTTTGAGTTGCAAATGTGAGCAACCAAACCGGTATCAAATACCAGGCACTACTACGAGAGCTAGTAAGGTACACATCAATAACATGTATATCATATGTACCTTGTATGTCGTTGGCCGCCTTCTTGTCAGCCAGGTACTTGGGGCAGTTCCGCTTCCAGTGACCTGTTCCTTTGCAATGAAATCACTCAGTTTCTGGCTTAGGTCCGTGCTTAGGCTTCTTTGTAGGAGTAGCAACTGCTTTGCCATCCTTCTTGGTTTTACCCTTCTTGCCTTTTCCCTTGCCATTTTTCTTGAAACTAGTGGTTTTATTGACAATCAACACTTGATGTTCTTTCCAGATTTCAGACTCAGCGACTTTCAGCATCGCAAACAGCTCGGCGACTGACTTGTTCATCCCGTGCATGTTATAGTTCATTAAAAAGCTCTTGTACCTAGGTGGTAGTGATTGAAGAACACTATCAGTGATTACCTCTGGCGGGAGGGTAATTCCCAACTCCGCTAGACGATTTGAATATCCAGACATTCTGAGTATGTGCTCACTGATAGACCCGTTCTCCTCCATATTGCAAGCATTGAATTTATCGGAGGTCTCATACCTCTCGATCCGGGCATTCTTTTGAAAGATAAACTTCAACTCCTGGAACATCTCATATGCTCCATGACGTTCGAAACGTCTTTGAAGTCCCGGATCTAAGCCATACAATATTGCACACTAAACTATTGAGTAGTCTCCAGCACGAGCCTCCCAAGCGTTCTTAACGTCTTCGAAGGTCATGTCTTCTGGTTGGTTACCAAGCGGTGCATCAAGGACATATTGTTTCTAGGAAGCCGTGAGGATAATCCTCAGATTACGGGCCCAGTCCACAAAGTTACTTCCATCATCTTTCAACTTAGCTTTATCTAGGAACGCATTAAAATTCAGGGGTGCTACTACGCGAGCCATTGATCTACAACAGAAATATGCAAAGGTTACTTAGACTATTGTTCAAGATAATGAGTTTAGTTAATCAAATTACTAAAGCTCCCACTCAAATTGATATCCCTCAGGTCATCTCAGTGTCACATGATCCAAATTCACCAACTCAAGTCCGATCATCACGTGAGTTAAGGTGCTTCAATGGTGAACATCATTATGTTGATCATATCTACTATATGACTCATGTTCGACCTTTCAGTCTCTTGTGTTGCGAGGCCATGTCTGTACATGCTAGGCTCGTCAAGTTTAACCCGAGTGTTCTGCACGTGCAAAACTGGCTTGCACCCGTTGTATGTGAACATAGAGTCTATCACACCCGATCATCACGTGGTGTCTCGACTCGACGAACTTTCGCAATGGTGCACACTCGGGTAGAACACAATTTATCTAGAAATTAAGTGAGGGATCACCTTATAATGCTACCGTCGTTCTAAGAAAAACAAGGTGCATAAAAGGATTAACATCACATGCAAATCACAAGTGACATGATATGGCCATGATCTTGTGCTTTTGATCTCCATTATGAAAGCACCGGCATGATCTCCATCGTCACCGGCACGACACCATGATCTCCATCATCTTGATCTCCATCAACGTGTTGCCATCGGGGTTGTCGCGCCCAACATGGTTCTACTACTATTGCTACCATAGCGATAAAGTAAACATTACATAGCGCTTAATGATTGACACGCAGGTCATACAATAATTAAAGACAACCCTATGGCTCCTGCCGGTTGCTGTACTCATCGACGTGCAAGTCGTTATAATCTATACATCACATGATCATCTCATACATCACATATATCACATCATGTAATTGGCCAAATCATATCACAACATACCCTGCAAAAACAAGTTAGACGTCCTCTAATTGTTGTTGCATGTTTTACGTGGTTGCTACGGGTATCTAGCAAGAACAATTCTCATCTACGCAAAAACTATAAAAGTGATACACTAGTTGCTTTTCAACCTTCTCAAGGACCGCCTTTGTCGAATCCGATCCAACTAAAGTGAGAGAAACTGACACCCGCAAGCCATCTAAGCAAGAAGTTGCAGTCGAGAGAACCGGTCTCTCGTAAGCGTATGAGTAATGTTGGTCCGGGCCGCTTCATCTCACAATACCGCTGAACCAAAATCCGACCAAGGGAGCAAGCAATCTAAGCATCAACGCCCACAAACCTTTTGTGTTCTACTCGAGATCTCATCTACACATAGACCTAGCTCTGATACCACTGTTGGGGAATGTTGCATGGAAACAAAAAAATTCCTACGCACACGCAGATCTATCCATGGTGATGAGCATCTACGAGAGGGAGAGTGGATCTACGTACCCTTGTAGATCGCTAAGCGGGAAGCGTTAAGTAACGTGGTTGGTGTAGTCGGACGTCTTCGCGATCCAAATCTCCGTGCGTCCCGCGATCTAATCACGATACGTCCCGCGAACTTGATCACGATCCTTCCGATCTAGCGCCGAACGGACGACACCTCCGCGTTCAGCACACGTACAACTTGATGACGATCTCCACCGTCTTGATCTAGCAAGAGAGAGCGGAGAGGTAGAAGAGTTCGCCGGCAGCATGACGCTGCTCCGGCGATGGTGGTGGTGCAATTCCGGCAGGGCTTCGCCTAAGCACTGCAGAAATCGAATCTAGAGGAGAAACTATGCACTGGAGGAACGGGTAGCACGTGGCTGAAAAACTAGTGCAAAATCCTAGAAATCGACCAGTATATATAGGAGGATAGGAGGAGAGGCTAGGCTCCCTCCTTTGGATCGGCGAACCAGGTGGTGGAGGTGGAGTCCACCTCTACTCCTAGTAGGACTAGGATTCACCCAATTTTGCCTTTTTTTCCACCTTTTCCTATTGGGTTTTCTTCTCCAGCCACATGGGCCTTGTGTGGGAGTTTCCACCAGCCCACTAAGGGCTTATATTCACTCTGCCACAGCCCATGAAGCCTCTTGGGTCGAAATACCCCTCCCGGAGGTCTCCCGGTACACCACCGACACTCCCGGTACACTACCGATGAGCCCAAAACTTTTCCGGCGACCAAAATAGGACTTCCTATATATCAATCTTTACCTCTAGACCATTCCGGAGCTCCTCGTGACGTCCGGGATCTCATCCAGGACTCCGAACAGCCTTTGTTCACCACCATACATAACTCTATATTACCGAAACGTCACCAAACCTTAAGTGTGCAGACCTGCGGGTTCGAGGACTATGTAGACATGACCGAGACACCTCTACGGTCAATAACCAATGGCGGGACCTAGATGTACAAATTGGTTCCTACATATTCTACGAAGATCTTTATCGGTTGAACCTCTATGTCAAGGATTCAGTTAATCCCGTATGATGTTCCCTTTGTTCTTTGGTATGTTACTTGCCCGAGATTCGATCGTCGGTATCTCCATACCTAGTCCAACCTCGTTACCGGCAAGTCTCTTTACTCATTCTGTAATACAAGATCCCGCAACTAACACTTTAGTCACATTGCTTGCAAGGCTCATTGTGATGTTGTATTACCGAGTGGGCCCCGAGATACCTCTCCGTTACACGGAGTAACAAATCCCAGTCTTGATCCATGCCAACTCAACAGACACCCTCGGAGATACCTGTAGAGCATCTTTATAGTCACCCAGTTACGTTGCGACGTTTGATACACACAAGGCACTCCTCCGATGTCTGTAAGTTGCATGATCTCATGGTTATAGGAACACATACTTGACATGCAGAAAACAGTAGCAATAAACTCACACGGTCATATGCTACGTTTGTAGTTTGGGTCTTGTCCATCACATCATTTTCCAAATGATGTGATCACGTTATCAAATAACAGCTCATGTCAATGGCCTAGGAACCTTGACCATCTTTGATCAACGAGCTAGTTCACTAGAGGCATACTAGGGACAGTGTGTTGTCTATTTACCCATACATATAATGTGTTTCCAATCAATACAATTATAGCATGGATAATAAATGATTATCATGAACAAGGAAATATAATAATAAACACTTTACTTATTGCCTGTAGGGCATATTTCCAACACCCGCTACCAGACTCGGTGATTACCTTAGCGATGATGTACAATTTAAGCCGTTGAAGGTGGAAAATTTCCGTTACCGGCACGGGCGGCCTCTCATGAAACCTGATCATCCTCCTCTAACAATGATGATGCGAAAATTCCATGAATGGTACATGAAAACCTGCCGCGAGTCTGGGACGAATTTTTTGATACTGTCAGTTAAAGAGCAGCACGACCTCGTTGGAATGGAACTGTTGAATATTGAATTTGAGGAGATATTCCAGTTATACAATCAAAAGGCCCTCGACAAAACAATTATGACTTGCTACTATCTGTAAGTACTACTTCTGTAATTAAGTCTCTCTATGTATATAGCTCAGCTCTTTCATTGCATGTATATATAATTATCCTCACTACTATATTATGCAGATTGAAGATCGTCGAATGCAGAAAAGCACAAATCTATGACATTGGGTTCATTAACCCAAATGTCATACATGAGTATAATTTCCAAAAGTATCCCACACAAACCGAGGAAAACTTGCTACAATCATTGCTTAAAATCAAAACAAAGGGACAATACTCTTTCCTTACAACTTCAAGTGAGTGTTACTGTCTTGTGCATATTCGGTTTTCCTTATTACTCGAGGTTTATAGTAAAGTAAATGATGAGTTATGCACGCGTGCGCAGTTTCCACTTTATTCTGCTAGAGATTCAGCTTGAGCGGGGAGTAGTAACCGTCTTAGACTCGAAACGAAAAGATCCCCAGGAATATGCGGACATGACTAAAATTCTCCATAAGTAAGTTCAATCGATCATTATCGCATCATATCGACAACTTTGTTCATTTCCTGATATCAAGTAATTATTTTCTTTGTCTCGCAGGGTTTGGAAAGAGTTCATAGCAATTGTTCCGGCACTGCCGGGGGAGCTGCGATTTACACACCCGAAAGTAAGTACTACTAGCTAGTTCCGCGCATCTCCCATTGATTGTAGTTTCATCAATACCATTTATCATGCTTGATTATCAGTTTGACTGAACTCTATTTCTCGTAAAGTGCTTGTGGCAAGAAACCGGGAATAATTTATGTGGATAATACGTTTGGAGTTTATCTACAACGCGACGACCCCTAAGCGGGGCTACTCTGAAAAACAATTTCAAGTGCGTAAGAAATAATATTCACAATTTTATTTTATTACCATATATATGTATTGACCCCCTTCTTCAAATTAGATGTGGCAGATGCGAGATGAACTCCTACCACATGATCGCATACGAGCAATTCAAGAAGAATTGGCGGGATTCTTTCTTGACCACGTCATAAATAGAACCGGAGAATACCATCTGGAAGTTGACATTAGATGTTAGGGATTGTAAGAGATCTTATATTGTATATATGTAGCTAGTAGTGTCGGATATATATATATATATATGAAAACTTGTTATACGACCAATCTCTCAGAGAAAGAGATGTCGATCACTTCTATCTCTATATGTTCATGACGATCTTCTGTACTTAATGGTTCCTTCATTTTCTTACTAGCTAGCATGTCGAGTTCTCTCTATAGTAGCTAGCGTCGACCAAGCACGGAGAAAGAGAGGACACTTCTCTCTATTAATTAGCTAGCTAAAACAATATAAAACCCCTAAATTAACCGTCCAAAAAAACCCCTAAACCCCCCTCCCTTTCAAAAAAAAACTCAGCAACTGCTAGATGCTGACGAATGGATGCCTTTTGGCCGGGACTAAAGGTCCTCCTGCCTAGGCTCTCCGCAGAGGCCACGTGGAGCCCCTTCTGTCCCGGTTTGTAAGAGAACCGGGACTAAAGGTTTTGGGCTTTAGTCCCGACCCTTTAGTCCCGGTTCTAGAACCGGAACAAATGGGCCTTACGAATCGGGACAAATGGGCCTTTTTCTACTAGTGGAAGGTTTCAACCATAGTCCATGTGCAGACGTGATGTGCAGTCAAGCCATGGAAATGTCCCATCAGCAGTTAAACTAAGATAAGCTAATACTGTACATACGTACTTGCATTGAAGTTTAGGCATGGCATGCGCCAAACCTTGTCAGATAGCTGGCTTCGCCCCTGGGCCAAATAGAAGCCCAGATCCAATGTTGAATTCCCAAAAAATACTACCCGATTAAACATGGGTAGAGATGGTGTTTCCAAATATAGGATGACTTTGTTTGCGAGTAGATCCATTCGTCAAACAGTCCCTAATGGTTAGACCGCAAAACACTTGATGCCTATCATGGGCAATGGTGAGCGGTGACACGCCAGAGAAGCACACCATGCCTTACTAGTGTTGGGGAACGTTGCATGGGAAATAAAAAAAATTCTACGTGCACGCAAGATCTATCCATGGTGATGAGCATCTATGAGAGGGAGAGTGGATCTACATACCCTTGTAGATCGCTAAGCGGGAAGCGTTAAGAAACGTGGTTGATCTAGTCGAACGTCTTATCGATCCAAATCACCGAGCGTTACGAGATCCAATCATGATCCCTCCCGATCTAGCACCGAACGGACAACACCTCCGCGTTCAGCACACGTACAACTCGATGACGATCTCCGCCTTCTTGATCCAGCAAGAGGGAGCGGACAGGTAGAAGAGTTCTCCGGCAGCGCGACGACGTTGCGGCGATGTGGGTGGAGCTATTCCAGTAGGGCTTCGCCTAAGCACCGCTGAAACCGATCTAGAGGAGAAACTATGATCTAGAGTAGAGGCAGCACGTGGTTGTTTTTCTGTGTTCAAAAAAACCCCAACCCTCTAGTATATGTAGGAGGAGAGGAGGAGGAGGCTTGGCCGCCAAGGGGCCAGCCCTAGGCTTCGCCGAAGTGGGAGGGAGGAGTCCTCCTCCTTCACTCCTAGTCGGATTAGGACTTCTTCCTTATTTTCCACTTTGGCCTTTTTCCACCTTTTTCCACCTTGCGTTTTCTTCCCAGCCGCATGGGCCATGCGTGGGACTTCGGCTAGCCCACTAAAGGCTGGTATTCCTTCTCCCACAACCCAGGTAGCCTCCTGGGTTGAAATACCCCTCCCGATGGTCCCCCGACACCCTCCCGGCACTCCCGGTACACTATTGATGAGCCCGAAACTTTTTCGGCAACCAAAACAGGACTTCCTATATATCAATCTTTACCTTCGGACCATTCCGGAGCTCCTCGTGATGTCTGGGATCACATCCGGACCTCCGAACAACCTTTGGTCACCACCATACATAACTCTATACTACCAAAACGTCACCGAACCTTAAGTGTGCAGACCTTGTGGGTTCGAGAACTACGTAGACATGACTGAGACACCTCTCTGGCCAAAAACCAATAGTGGGACCTGGATGCCCATATTGGTTCCTACATATTCTATGAAGATCTTTATTGGTTGAACCTCTATGTCAAGGATTCAGTTAATCCTGTATGATGTTCCCTCTGTTCTTTGGTATGTTACTTGCCCGAGATTCGATCGTCGGTATCTCCATACCTAGTTCAATCTCGTTGCCGGCAAGTCTCTTTACTCGTTCCGTAACACAAGATCTTGTGGCTAACACTTAATCACATTGGTTGCAAGGCTTATTGTGATGTTGTATTATCGAGTGGGCCTTGAGATACCTCTCCGTCACACGGAGCAACAAATCCCAGTGTTGATACATGCCAACCCAGCAGACACACTCGAAGATACC
This sequence comes from Hordeum marinum, assembly GCA_022496015.1. Taxonomy (NCBI): domain Eukaryota; kingdom Viridiplantae; phylum Streptophyta; class Magnoliopsida; order Poales; family Poaceae; genus Hordeum; species Hordeum marinum. The sequence goes on along the minus strand of CM039677.1, from coordinate 22,247,861 downwards.
TATAGAGCACATTTATAGTCACCCAGTTACGTTGCGACGTTTGATACACACAAGGCACTCCTCCAGTGTCCGTAAGTTGCATGATCTCATGGTCATAGGAACATATACTTGACATGTAGAAAACTATAGCAATAAACTGACACGATCATATGCTACGTTTATAGTTTGTGTCTTGTCCATCACATCATTCTTTTAATGATGTGATCCCGTTATCAAATGACATCTCATGTCAATGGCTAGGAAATCTTGACCATCTTTGATCAACGAGCTAGTCTACTAGAGGCATACTAGGGACATAGTTGTGTCTATGTATCCACACATGTAACGTGTTTTCAATCAATACAATTATAGCATAGATAATAAACGATTATCATGAACAAGGAAATATAATAATAACCATTTTATTATTGCTTCTAAGGCATATTTCCAACAGTCTACCACTTGCAGTAGAGTCAATAATCTAGCTCACATCACTATCGGGTTTCAATCTAGAAAACCTGAAATACCCATACTATCCAAATTATTCATCCTATTATTACACTATCGTGTTACCCATACTATCTAAAATAACCATACTACCCTAAATATCCATAGTATCCAAATTAATCATACCAAAAGTTGATATGTGCTCCGAATTTTTTGAATCTTCTTGTATGCCAAGTCGGTGGTGTGTTTTGGAGGAGGCCTACTAGTAGGGTATGGGGCCTGAGCCATATCACGGCCTGCTGAGCCCTAATTAAGCCAGCCTGGTGGACCTACTTTCCATCATGTGGTGTAGCACCGATACGTGGTATCGCCAAGTATACTTATGGCTAATTTCTCTTCTTCATGTGAACTGAACCTGCTTTAAAATACAAATCGTGACTCAATGCAGTGCAAACCACTCTAGTGAAGCAAGACTTGCTCTCGCTTGGTCTCTCTAATGTATAATGTTCGGATTGAATGCAACTTATTGGTTACTTCTCTCATGCTCACGCGTTCCCTTGGGATCAGACGCGTACAAGACAAAGCCACTTGCATGAGTGATAGTACACATCCATGGGCCGCATTTTCTGTTCCAATGCTTGTTCGGATATAGCTCTTGGGTTCTCCACTGAGACGGGCATCAATAATATGATGTATGTTATCCGGATAGCTCCTCTGCACAAAGTTGACCATGTTGAGTTCACTCTCAAACATAGGATCCGTTGGTCTTTTGCCAATAAGCATCTCTAGGAGTACTATTCCGAAACTATAAACGTCCCCAAGGATTGATGCCTGTCCACTTTGACCATACTCTACCAAGAGATAAAAGAGTAATAAGCAAAGTGTAAAGTTATTTGTTAACGTAAATAACAAATGGAACTGTGGGAGTTACTATACCAGGAGCGATGTACCCTATCGTTCCCTTCAGTCCCATTGAGGTGTCTAAGGTTGAATGTCCAATGAGGCTTGCTATGCCAAAATCTCCCAAATAAGCATTCATCTCATCATCAAGGAGGATATTTGTTGGCTTCAAATCACAATGTGCAATCTGCCTTTCACAATCATTGTGTAAATAAGCCAATGCATCAGCTATACACATAGCTATGCTTGCTCTTTGGGCTAAACTCAAACATCTTGTAGAACTACCTGAATATTTGTTATGCAACCATGTGTCCAAATTTCCATTAGGCATGAATTCATAAATCAGAGATTTGAAAGCATCACCTTTATTGTCTATTGTTGAACATGCAGTTAGGATAGGTACCAGGTTCCGGTGCCGAATTCTACTCAGAACCTCGCATTCGGTTACAAAACTTTTGTCTGCAAATTTCATATCAAGGTCAAAAACCTTTATAGCCACTTGTATCTTAGCTTGAGTTAACTTTCCTTTGTACACTGAACCATAGCTTCCTCTTCCGACAAGGTTTAACTCTGAGAAATTCCCTGTAGCTCGAGCTAGATCATTGTAAGCAACTCTAGGGAACTTCTTACCGAAAGAAAGCAAAATTGTGTGTGTTCTTTGTGACGTCTTCTTGCCAAAGAATATAACATAAGTCAGCATTATAAGTGACATGAAGCCAAATAATGGAATCAGTGCTCTGACCAAATAGTATTCTGTCTCTGATTTCCGGGAAACAGTAGGACACATGGGCATGTGAAGATCTATCGCACCTCCACAGAGCCCCCGATTACCCTCAACTGACGTAGCTGTAGCATTTCTGAATACTCCATCTCTTGGTATTTCACCTTGTAGATTGTTATAAGACAGATCCAGCTGGGTGAGATATGGCAGATTACTTAGCTCTGTTGTGATGGATCCTGACAAATTATTATGCGAAAGATTGAGCATGCTCAAACTTTGTAGACCACTCATGGACTTCGGAATGTTTCCCGAGAGAAAATTGTTGTTCACTAGGAGGATCTCCAACCCCTGACGCTCGCCTAAAGTGACAGGGATTTGGCCAGAGAGCTTGTTCGACGAAAGGTCTAATTCTGTGAGGTGTTTAAGATTGCTAATCTCTGGAGGTATTGGACCATCTAAGTTATTATAGGATATTACGCAATTGGTCATTGCAGAGAGAGGATGAAAGAGCTCATTAGGAATATGGCCCTTTAGTCTGTTATTACTAAGATCCAGATGTAACAGAAATGAAAGGTTTCCCAAACTGGGTGGTATAGGACCTTCGAAATTATTTTGAGAGAAGAAGAGTTTGGTCAGCTGAGTTAAGCTGCCAATGGAGGATGGAATCAGCCCAGTGAAGTTATTATCTGAAAGAGTTACAACTGATAAGTTTTTTAAATTTCCAACCCATGCTCCAATTGGACCAGTTAGGTTGTTATGATCAAGTAACAGTACAGTTAAGCCAGTAAGATTGCGTATGCCCTCTGGAACCTTCCCCGACAAGTAGTTATGATTGAATCCAAGTTCTTTAAGACTAGTCGACAAATTTCCAATTGAATTAGGTATGGCTCCATTCAGCTGATTGTCATTTAACGCGAGGACTTGCAGAGAACCACAATTGCTCAATGCATCTAGGAATTTCCATCCTTGATTGTCCTTTGCTTCCAACTTGTTATTATCTAGTTTTAGATCAGTCATATCTCGAAGGTTTCCGAAAGAACTAGGAATTTGGCCGGTAAGATTGTTATATGATAAATATATTATGCATAGGAATGAAGCGTTGCCTAGAGAGGCAGGGATTTTACCCTTGAACATATTGTCCTGCAAGTCAAGAAAATAGAGATTTGGAAGAGTATCGCCAATGTTAGATGGCAATTTCATTTGTAGAAAATTCGAATGCAAGTCCAGAACTGAAAGGCCAGAATTGTTTAGAAGTGTTGTTGGGATTCTACCTGATAACCTGTTACCTCCTAGAAACAACGCAGTAATATCTGGTAATTGCCCAAGCTCAACCGGGATGTTACCTTGGATCTGATTATCTGACAGAACAAGAAACTGTAAGTTGGTGATGTTTCGTATACTTGGTGGGATGATGCCGGAGAAACTATTTTGTACAAGGTCCAAATGGACAAGGCTGGAGAGGGAACCGATATTTGGGGGGAGTGGGCCCGTTATCATGTTGAAAGAAAGGTCCAGATGGGTCAACTTGGAGCAATTTCTTAGTGCATCAGGATTGAACCCCTGCAACTTGTTGTTGCCCAAATCAAGGTATTGCAGCCTATGAAGGCGGTTAAGTGTGGGCAACTGACCAAAGAAGCCGTTTGAGGAGAGAATGAGTGTTGTGAGGAAGGTTAGATTTCCAAGAGAGGGAGCGATTTTGCCTTGCAAGGTATGGCCGGTGAGGTTGAGCGCAGTGACACGCCCTGGGTGTGCCAGGCTACAGTTGACGCCCTTCCACAGGCAATGGGGGATGCTACTGTTCCAAGAGCTTAAGGCTTGTGTTGGATCGTTGGTGGCGGCCTTGAAATCGAGCAAGCTGAGCATGTCGATGCTGTTATCAGCAGGGACTGTGGAGCAACGGGCGTTGCGAACTCCACAGGAAATGAGGAGCAATGAAAGTAGCATAAGCATGGCGAGTCTCCACGGTTGAGTGGAAGACATATGCCCTCCGTTACCTGCAAAGTGTAAAGAATAAACATATTAATTGTGTGTGTGTGTGTGTGTGTGTGTGTGTGTGTGTGTGTGTGTGTGTGTGTGTGTGTGTGTGTGTGTGTGTGTGTGTTCACTTATGCAGCTAGCTAGCTGAGTTTTGTGACCTTGATTTCATGAAGTACGGAAACAAGTTACTGCTTGCTCGGCAATAATGGGAAAAACCGACAGCAGGAGACCAAGTAAATAGGACACCTTACCTTTGCAATGGTGGAGCCGGATCGCACAAGACGGCAGCCGTTCTTGTATGGTTTTGCCGGGTGTTGTGGTGTGAAATGTGAGTTGGGATACTGGATGCTAAACTGGCAGAGGTCCCAGGGGTTTAAAAATACATTCACAGCGTCATCACATCTCATCTTAAATTTCCACGCCTTATCTTAAGCTTGACCACAGGTGCAGCCATGTCCTGGATCGGAGTCCGTCAAGCGCTACTTTTCAGCTCTCATCCTCCACCATTGGTGTCGCTGTTTGAGCTAATCCCCACAGGTCTACCCATTGTCCAGCTATATTCTTTTCCACCGGAACCGGCCACAAATCTTGTGCACCATATCGATGCAGACAAACGTGCATCCATGTTGAACGGTTTACCGATCCAAGATTCACATTTTAAACAGCGTGATGGCCTTACTTCCATAATGGGTTGCGCGGTACGTCATGCACAGGTTGTGCTTCTTTTTGTCTTTCCACCATGAGTACATGTTAGAGCCTTGTACGTAATCCATACGGACAACAAAATGATGTTGAGATGCCGTGCCTTGCAGGATTATGCTGATGGTGAACGAGAAAACTACATTCGGAATATAACTTGTGATACTTCACAGTATAGTGTATAATTTAATCTAACCATCATCATAATTCCAAAGAATATGCTTAAAATAGCATTAATTTCTTGTAGCTAATGTTAACATGGTACAAATTATTTTGCATTTTTTGGAGGGGATTCATTAGCCCCTGACTAAATGCCACATTACCGATGCCGAATATATTTATATTATATACTGAAACCACAATACAAATCAAAATAGGACATTGGGCTAGAAAATCCCTAAATAATTAGAAACATCCAACCGTTCACTTAATACATCGACGAACTCTTCATCATTTGATCTTGTTGGTCAAAGTTGGGGCATTAAAGTGAAATAAAATCACCCACTTGTTCATGATGAAATTTAACTACTCCCCTAAAAAGTTACTATTTCCCAAAATAAATAAAAACATCTTGCATCTTCTTGGTTCCCCATCACACCACCTCCTCCTCCAGTTTCGCATAAAGAAGTAATCGAGTGCCAGGAAAACTGGTTAGTAGATTTACCTTCCCAAAAAACTGGTAGAATATTTCTTTTTCTACTATCCGTAGAGACCCGCAAAATCAATCTCATTATCTTGTATCACCTCTTGCACATAAGCAGCCAAGTCGTTCTTCCCACACCCTCTTTCATTCCTCAAGACATTGCGCCTAGGCGAGACAGTCACATCTTGCCTATAGAACATGAATGCTCCGACATAAACGAGACACCCTATATAACAATGCCATACTTATCATTAATATCTATTATTTTTCATTCCCAGTCTAGTAGCAGGTAGATCATGTTACACCCTTAATGGTGTCCTGGTTTAGGGGATTCTAACCTAGTCGTCCCAAACTCCTTGGATTGGGCCGAGAGGCCCTCCACCTCTTCAAGATGGACTCTGGAGATTGCACGATGGACGTGAGCGAGACTACGTTTATTAAAGACTTGACGTATACTCCAAGACTTTCTCTGTCACCTTCATGCTAATATACCGACCTTGTAACCCTAGATACCCTCCATGGTGTATATATAAGTCAGAGGGTTTAGCCCATAGGGGGGACACGACATCATTCACCTAGCCTTAGGGTTAGAACACATCTCAAGATCTCGAGGTAGATCAACTTTGTACTTCGTACTTCTCCATTGATATAAAAAAGAGCAGGACGTAGGGTTTTACCTCCATCAAAAGGGCCCAAACCTGGATAAACTTCGTCTCCTATGCCCTTGTTACCATCCGTCCGAGATCCACGGCTCGGTAGATCATGTTACACCCTGGTTTTTGGACCCTTTTATTTTTCTTCTTCTTAAGTTGGATGTTCTGCTTTCTGCTCTGGCTTTTCTATGATCAACTCTAATGGACTTAACAAACTTGGAAACCAACTAAAACACACACATCTTAGTTACTTCTCACTGTCTAGCATCTCAACTTTTGCTCATAACCCAAACTTAAGAAAGTATATTCTTTTTATAGAAGAATATGTGCCCTATGGCACTTGGGTTGTGAAGAACATAACCTCTGTGACTTTATAACAATCCTGAGATAATTCTCATAAATTGCTTGGCTCAAATATACTTCAAAAAGGTCCCTAGCCCATCCAGGAACTTTTGCATTTGAGCCCCTCTTCTTCATTTTACTTTCGGAACCCTATTTCACTTTGTACAACATGTACTAACTAGAGAGGTGCAAATGAACCGAAACTTTGCAAGTCGACTCACCTTAGTACTAAAAACAACGGCCCCAAGTTTTACAACCAGAACCCTAGTAGATTTATTTTTGCGCACAACAAACACCTTGTACCCAGGAGCTTCTAGAAGATCCAGTTGGCAACCCACGTCAATCGGGTCCCTTTTGCAGTAACATACACTCTCAGTATACCAACCCCTAAGGTCATTTCTAACCGACCCCTATAACCGGTTAGTGGAGTATATTTAGCTTTTTACTCCACTAACCGACACCTAGCCGATCCTCAATCTGGGCCTAACGGAGTAAAATTAGACTCCTCTCCCTATAAATGACTATATTTTTGCTCACTCTTTTCTCCGCCGAGTAAAACGGTGCGGCTCTCATCTGCTACCTCTCCCTTCCCTCACGCGTCTCACCTTCGCCCCGGCCGCCCGTCCTACCCCTCCCCCTCCCCGCCGGCATCGGCCCGCCATTGGGGAAGCCTTGTAGGCCTCTACCACTGTCCTCCACCACCTCCTTGTCCCGCCAATGGCCAAAAATCAAGGGGATATGCAAATTGTTGTCGCTGACACCGGATTAGGCGTTTCCGGCTGCCGCCGGTTGCGCCTTGTCATGGATTGGCCGGAAAGCGGCCCACACAACCCTTGTCATGGATTGGCTGCCGCTGGTGTCGGCTCTTCCTCTAGCCACTCTAATCTCTCCCGTTGTCGGTTGGCAGCCCGGGCTCGGCGCTCGCGCAGCGGCTCACCGGCTTATAGCCGCCGGTCATACAGTGCGATGACTGAACACGACAAGTGGTGCGCCCAGTTTCTGCTACACCGCAACATCACGGATGGGTGTTCTTCAAATGCACAAACGATGGGGTATGTGCTTGTTTTGATACAATTTTTCACCGTATTCGGTTCCATTTCGGCAGCTCATTGATGCTCATCTGTGTGTGTAGGATGTTGGATGCTTGTTTTGGTATTGGGAAGAAAAATACATTGATCTATTGAGAGCACGAAAATTAGTAGATGTTTGTGCACTCGTTGCTAGAATGGAGGCTCAACATGAGACTAGATGTGAGATTAAAGAAAAAATTAGAGGAGAAGCAATGTCTACTTCTTTAGAATCATAGAAGAAGAATAAAGTATGCAAGATCGAGAATCCGTAGATCAACAATGAAGGTATATCGAGAAGATATTAATCCAACTAGTTGGAACGGTTATGGAAGCTGGATATCTTCTAAAATGTCTAATTATGGTTATTGTTTTCTTCGATCTTGCTCTTGTAGCAAAGTATTGGTGAATTATTATGTAATTCGATGTTTCATTGAATGAAATAAAAAAAGCAAAGATATGTGTTTCGGTGACCGAAATTGTAATGCAAATGATAAAAAAATAATACTCCCCTAAGTTTAGGGGATTGGCTAGGCCTGGTCAAAAATAGTACTCCACCAAGCCTTTTACTCCGTTAACTTATTGGGGATCGGTTAGAGTTGACTTAGCTACCAGACAAGGCTAGGGATGCCCGTGGCCACCCTGGACACAACTGCCTCGATGACCAAGGGGTTTGCATGCCAGAGCGTGCGCAGCGCCCCCCTACACGCCCGAGCCTCTCCCAGGAGCCAGCCCACGGCCAAGCCCCCTCCCCCGAGCGCGGCCTTGGCTGTGGCCGTGCTCCCACCACAGTCGTGACGCGCTAAGACGGTGCAGAAAACTTGGCCGGCCGCATCCCCCAATCTCTTCCTACGACCATCCGAGCCCCGGCCAAAGCTAAGTGTAGGCCGGAGTAGGGTCGGCTAGCTTCCTACGTGAAGCGCGGCGGCGCCATGGCCATGGCACCCCGTCAGGCATAATAAAAGGCACCCCACGCAATCGCTTTTCCTCACACCTTCTCCATTCCCTTCCCTCGACCTCACGCATTTTTCACACACACACACACACACACACACACACACACACACACACATATATATATATATATATATATTTACCACCTCTAGTTTTCCTTACGACGCTTGAGGCCGCTTCACCATCCAACGTCCGTCTTTGTGTGTAATCAAGGCCGAGGCCCATGAACTTGTACTTTTCCACCTGGAGCCACTTTTCGTACATAATGATGCTTTTCTCCATCGTCACAGGCTTGTTGGTGTACACCATTTCTAATGTGGTGGTTTCATTGGCATGTATGTGGTGTATCTTTGTTGTCTCTTTCCCATCGTCCATTGCAGCGAAGGGGCTAGGAGAGGACTGATGTTTGGATCTTATAGTACCACAAAAAGTCAAGAGAGAGAGGGGGGATATGGAGGAAGACATGTGTTGGTTATTCCATAGATTAGAGGAGATTTGGCAACCGCTCAAGCTAGTTCCTGGAACATCTTCCAACAGTCGGAGAAGCCAATGAAGCAAGCGAAAACTCCAACCATCTGCTGGAAGGGCATGTTTGGTCCCGACCATCTGCACTCACCAAATAAGGGAAACTCCAACATGGTTCATCAAATCGCCCGCAAATGTTTATCATGAAATCCAATACCCAGCAGATTTATCATGAATGTTCAAGAGTATTGTACTGGAATTGGTCACAGATATGTGTATACCCACGGTGACGCCATCGACTATGGTTGGTATATATGATGTGATGTGTCTTTGTATGTTTAACTTGTTGCGAAGGTTTTGCTAGTATGGTGTCTATTATTTTTACTGCATAGTGGCACGCCCACACTTGGCGGCAAATACACGTCATATCACAGAGAAACACTTGGCTGCCGATCGACATAGATGTACCGGAACCGAAGATTCTTGCAATGCACCTCTCAAGTTCGAGAAGGCAGAAGATCATCCAACTAGTTCATTTAAAATTTTCTTGTTGAATAACTTTTTAACGAGTAAATTGCAGTAAACCATCACTTTGAAGGCTAGGTTAGCAGAAAGCATCACGTTGCATTTCTTTTGCAGAAAACACCATGTCTTTTGTAATCGTTTTGTAAAAACCACTGATCAGCAGATTTGGCTCTGTTGATCGTGTTTATGACAGATGGGACCCGTTTTTTGATTTTGTGGAGTAAATTTTCATGCTTGTTTGATTTTATTCAAAAAATTTAAAGTAGTCCTACAAAATTTCACATACACCTGAAGAATAAATGGATCAACTGCCTGATGGCTTGCCCAGTAGGAACCTACAGCGTGAACAACTTGAACGTTATGACAAATAAAACCTAAGTAGAAAACAAAACAAGATCGGTTTCGTGGTCTCCGGTTCGAACCCGGGCGAAGCCATCCATTTTTATCTCTGTTAAAACTTTGTGTTGTTCTGTTTTCCCGTCTGTCAGGCAGCCACAGAAGAGCTGAGAAGGAATCATCATTCAGAGATGAGAGAAACCGATCTCCCTTTCCTCGACCACGATCAGTCCGGGATCATTTATTTTTTGTATCTACTTTTTGTAAATAGAAGAGCTGTTCAAACCCGGGCGAAGCCATTTAGATCTACTTTTTGTATCATTTATTTTTTGTGTCTGTTCTTCTCTGAACTCTTTCATGTCAGCCGATGGTGTTGTGTTTTCCTGTCAGGTAAGCATGGAAGAGCTGAGAAGGATCGTCATTCAGAGAAGAGACACCGGTAGCACCATTTTTATCTCTGTTAAAACTTTGTGTTGTTCTGTTTTCCCGTCTGTCAGGCAGCCACAGAAGAGCTGAGAAGGAATCATCATTCAGAGAAGAGAGAAACCGATCTCCCTTTCCTCGACCACGATCAGTCCGGGATCATTTATTTTTTGTATCTACTTTTTGTAAATAGAAGAGCTGTTCAAACCCGGGCGAAGCCATTTAGATCTACTTTTTGTATCATTTATTTTTTGTGTCTGTTCTTCTCTGAACTCTTTCATGTCAGCCGATGGTGTTGTGTTTTCCTGTCAGGTAAGCATGGAAGAGCTGAGAAGGATCGTCATTCAGAGAAGAGACACCGGTAGCACCCACCCAGGTTGCTCCGTTACACCTCCTTTCCTCATCAACTAGCCTGCACTGCCACGTGTATATAGAAGAAGAAAGCGGCGCAAGGTCAGCGCTGATTGCCATGGTTCAGGCCCTCTAACATGCCAAAAAAATGGCGTTGATAGCCTCTCTGGAAGCAAGGTATTTGCTGATACGTCTCCACTTTGCAAAGACCTAACTGGACCAAAGCTTTTCTCAGGCCTCACAAGAAATCTCGCGAAGGCGAGCAAAATTCACTGAACACTGTGAAGGTCATGACAGATTTACACTCTGCAGTGCAAGCAGTAGTTAATATGTATAAATGAATCTACAGGCGTTTTCCAGTGTTGAAACTTCCAGCACTTGCGAAGCAACTCAAGATCTTTCAAAAGAATTCATCCAGACAAACAAGGAGAACTTCTTGCACAGCTTGCAGATGTACTTGCACAGGAAAAGAAAATTACCACAACCAGGTTCCATACAAGGAGAACTTCTAAAGACTGTACAAGAAGAATTTTAAGCAGCTTGCAGATACATAGTCGTCTAGGAGAAGTAAAATTGATATGACAGCAGTCGCATAGTAAACATAGATTTAAAAGTACGCTGGGCTGGGTTGTACAGAGTACATTGAAAGCTAGTGCCACAATCATACATAGACTGGAATATTCAGAGATATCTACTAGACATTGGAACAGCGAGATTGATTATTGGAATGACTGACTTCCAGGTGACGCCCCTCGCAGAAGCATGCTTTCTCTCTTCAGTTTTTCTGCCCTGACGGTCTCTAATTTGCGCCTATCAATGCTCTTCTCTCCAGGTTCTTTTGGAGGTCTGCCTCTTCTTTTAGGTTGAATATCACCCGATGTACTTGTATCCTTTAGAGGCATGCCCCTTTTCTCAGGTTGAATATCACCTGATGTACTTCTATCCTTTCGAGGCCTGCCCCTTTTCTTAGGTTGATCGCTAGGTTTCAGACATAGTTGAGCATTTTCTCCTGCTGATGCTGATGCTGACGCCTGAAGCCACCCTGGTAGTGGTGACTGTTGGCCATTTACCGCTCTGACCACCGTCTGATTGCTGGCAAAATTAGTTCTAGGTCTAGCCACTTTAGTTTTGTAGTCGGGAACAACATTCTGATGTTTAAATTTGTTCATCACAAGTGTTTTGAGTGGAATGGTTATGTCCAACGGTAGCAGGATCTCGTCCAGTTCGTGCCACTCAAGATCTTCCTGGTCTCCATCATCATAGACAACACCGTACCAATTCCTTTGACTGTCATACCTGACAACTTTCCCTACAAAGTACGTGTCTCCAAACAGCTTTCTCACTTTCCGCCCCTCTAGCCATTCTCCAAAGCGATGATCAACTCGAGATCGCGGAGTGTCTCTTACGGCAAGTTGTGAACCAGATGTGAATTCAGGAGGCAAGTCTGGGACACCGTTGATAATGATGGCAGGCTCTCTGGGTACTTTAACCACAGGTGCAGTGTCTGACTCTTGCATGTCCTTACTCCCTTCCATAACCTGATATTGCACCAATTCCTTGGATTTAGCTAGAAATAGCCTGGGGGAGAACCACAAAATGAGTCGCCATAAGCAGAGAAACAAACTGGGGGGTAATCACAAAATGAGTCACCATAAGCAGAGGAACAGCCTGGGGGAGAAGCACAAAATGAGTCACCATAAGCAGGAAAACTCAATGAAAAGGTAATCATAAACCGAGCACTTTCACAGCTACTTAGAATGCAGTATTTTTTATGAGTTCGGCATGTCGAAACATAAGATATACGAACAACGCTTGGGATTTAGAAGCACGGCACATCGCATTCGTATCAGTACTGATACGATACTTGCATTCAGGAAACACTTGGGAATTGACCGGCTACAGATGCATTTCTGTTTTTTCCATCTGTACTTTGCCTATTGGTATTTATTAGGCCCGATACCTATCATGACATGATACATGTATGATCTATCACTAGTGTGATGTGTAAAATTTACTAGCGTACCAAAAGATAAAATTGCATCGACGCACCATCTAAACAACATAGCAATGCATACTATCCCCACACATATCAATTGACAAGTAAAATGCCCACCGTGTACACATGGCTCAATTGAAAAACTGACGATATCTTTTAGAACAGCAGCCACTGGCAGCAGCACAACCACGAATCCGTGGCACTAGGCACAACAGAACAGTAGCACAAGCAGCAGCACAACGCACGAGTGTAGAAGAGGAGCTCACAGTCCGGTGACAGAGCAGTGCAGGTCGGCGGCGGCGCGCGTTGGAGAGGAGGGCAGCGCCGAGGAAGGCGGTGTACAGAGGAAGAGGGGGGGGGGGGGGCGGAGGGAGTCTGCGGCCCGCACGCCTGGATGCTCTGCACGGCGAGGGGAGGTGGGGGGCGTCGGCGGCCCGCGCGCCTGGATGCTCTGCACGGCGGGGGTAGGTGGGGCGGCGTCTGGCGTCAGTGGGAGGGAAACGACGGCGGAGGATGCGTGCACGGCGGAGGAAGCGAAGGGGCAGCGACGGCGGGAGGCGGGGGGATCGGCGACCGGCGGCTTGTGGCGGCGCTGGTGGGATGTGGGAATGAGTTTATTTTTTTTTCTTGAGTCAGCAAGAGAGAAAGGAGTCGGGTGGGAGACGCTAGCGTGCAAACCTGGACAGATGGGCCGGTCTTAGCGTGCCGGCCCGATAGAATCACAGTCACCGCCGCAGAGTCTACTCTCACACACCCCCTTGTTGGTTACCCTCAAAAAAAACAAACTCATCGGGTGGCCAGAGGCAGGCGGCGTGGGTCGGGGCCTCGGGAGGGAGATCCGATTGCGATCGTTTTCCCTTTTTTCTTTTCTGCCCTTGCGCGATCGTAGGGATTGCGTAGGTGCTAATCAAACTGTGTACATCTTTGCATGTGGCTTTAAAAAAGAATTAGTTTGCTTGTTTAACTATAGTATAGATATAGAAGATTTTTTTGCGTCATCCCCGATATCCCCCCGTTCCACGGTTGTCACAGATCTATGAGATCACTTAGTCAAAGGGACCAATCAAGAACCGTGTTGCATTTCCTTTGGCAGGGGATACTAGCCACAATCTGCAAACGGTCATCTGCCTGCGTCCCCGTCCATATATATAATAATAATTAGGATGCAAACAGTCAATGACGCGTACAAAAATCATTTCTGCCTTCTTTCTAGGGGAATTATTTCTGCTTTGGTATTGTCTCCCTCTCTCTTGCGGGAAATACGCTTTGGGTCCTGATTATATATACACCCTATATGAGGGTTATTTTTTAATAATTAATTAAAAAGTCTTTGAGAGAGAGCGCAAGGGAGGGCGAGAGAGGGCGAAGGAGAGAGAGGGGGAGAGAGAGAACTGTCAAAATAATTATAAATAGTTGGTTTGATTATATAATCCGATGGCATCCATACAAAGATGATTGAAGGAGTACAACTGAAGTGAACATTGGGATAAAAGATTATACACTTTGTAAAGTAAAAATAATAGGATTGTCTAGCTTGTTAGCCATGAGTGCATACTATCATCATGTGATTGCTCCATTCCAGTTATCCACTTCGCTCATGATGTCGAACGCCGGAAAGTATTGGAGATGTCAACAAATTGAATGCTATCTATTGTTCATTGCCCTTTCATAATGCACCTTCAACAACACAATAAACACCTGAATTCTGGCAGGCTTAATTAGCATACTATAGATATCTTTGATTTATTCCACAAAAGCATATAGAGTTACAGAGTGTAGTAATAAAGGGAACTGAATCCATTCGATATACAAAATATAATGAAAAAACAATTCACTAACCTCAACTAAAGCGAACATGTCAAATATTTCTCATATTTTTGCATTCATTTGATGTGGCTATTAGATAACATGGTAACAATTAGTAGAACATTATCTGCTCCCTTAGACCATCCATAGTAAAGCTACCAAGCATCGTAGATGAAATCTTTGTATAGAAGAGGACATTATGTTCAAAACATCAGGCCATGAACCTTCATTTCATTTCAATTTTTGCATTCAGAAGATGAGATCATGAGCCTTTCATGCATTTGAACTATAGCACATGGTCAAGTAGACAATACATTTACTACATTGTGTATAGCTGTAAATAGTCAAAACTTCGCTAGTTATATAAGGTTTGCTTTGTTGTATGCGGGAACGAATATTCATCATAATCTCACATATTCATCTCAATCCCTATTCATCCTTTATGTCTTTCAACAGAGCTTGCTATTACCAATCAAACGTTTTGATGCAGAGCCTTTGAATAGGTAAAAGAATTAATCAGATATAATCACTATGCAATTTGCCAATACCACAAGCAGTATTACCAAGGTTTGCTAATGAACATTCATTTGCACAATATTTGACAACCTTTTTAAGATGATAAAACTAATATGTTAGCCAATTAGCATTTGTATGCTAACTATAAACTATTACTACTCAGTCCACAAGGGATAAGCATCAAATTCAACATTTGTGAATACCTTCTTTGTTAGGAAAGTAGAGTATTGAAATGTATATCCTACAAAATCTAAAAAATTGCAGCTAAAACTAACAAAATATTAATTACACCAAAACACATAGAACGTTGGGTCGCATGTCGCAGCGAGAAAGAAAAATCATATGTGGTCAAATAGAAGGAAGCGGTTGCCAGAGTTGAAGTCAGGGACACATCCATCGTGATGTAATGGAGGCGGTCGGCAAGGTTATCGGTCGAGGAAAGGCGTTAAAACCGGGAAGTCAGGGAGACGACCGAGGTAAGGTTGACGAGGTAGCCAAAGTCGGTGGGGGTCGACGGAGGGGTGCCAAGTACTGGAGGGCTGCCGAATTCGTGGCATCGGTCCCCGCGGCTAGTGGGGAGAAGCATTGACAAAGAGTGGCTGATGGTGAGGTCAGGTGTGAGCAGCCCATCCCAAGAATTCCATGTCGACGGTCGCACTGGTTCCCATAGCCAATCAGGGTAGGCACGATTGAGTGGGCGAGGTTGGGGCATGCGGTGCTCTTCTGCCATGGGGAGAGGCGGGTCATCGTTTGAAACTACGGAGGATTCGACGCTTTTGATCCATATGGAAGGGTGGATTTGAACCGAGAGGAGAAAGAAGAAAAGAAAACGCGGTTTCGCTAGACCGGTGTGAGATGATAAAGTGATAGGGTGAGACCTGCGCAGTTTCTGGAGTATGTGAGAAACATTTAGTCTAGTCTAAACGAATGAAAAAATTAGTGTGCTATAACACTACCTTTAAAATACACGATTAGCAAGACATTATACACTGATTTATTTAACAAGAAATTGCTCCGAACACTATAGCTTGTTATTAGCAATGATATAGCATGCTTTTTTTCCCTTGATCTAAACACAGTGCAAAGTTGAGAATAAAAAAAAACAAGAGTAAATTAGAGAAAAACCAGACACATGTGTCGCTCAAAGAAGACCTCAGGGTTATGTATTTTTTCTTTACTAAAACACAATTAAAATACGAATTACGTATGAATGTATCTCTCTGTCCCAAAATAAGTGTCGTTGATCTAGTATAAAATTTATACTAATTTAGTACAAAATCCGTGATACTTATTTTAAGACGAAAGAAGTATATAATTGTTTTTAATAATATAGATTAACTTATTTTATTTTATATGTAGTTCGTATTGAAATTTCTAAAAAAGCTTATCTGTAGGATGGAGGGAGTAGAAAGTCCGAGGGAAATTGATGTGGATAGCAAGCCCCACATTTATATTTTAATAGCCTCTAAGGATAGTTAGCGGATACAATAAAAAATAGGAAAAAAGAAAGACGAACTCAACATGTGTCAATGGAGGGAACAAGTTGGCTCACTATGGCAAACACACGAGAGGAGGCGCTGCTAAGCAGCTTTAATATATGTTATAATTATAATACATATATGATATATTAAAAATAATTATAATCACGGCATTGAAAACGTCGGCGTGTATAATATTTTCCTTAAAACATAGTATAGACACGCACATATACTCATGCCTATAAACTCATACACGTACAGCATATTCCTACGTTGAGCCGATATATCATCTTAAAATTTACGAAATCCATATACCCACCTCGTCGTCGTCGACGCGAAAATGTCCTTCCATCATGCTACTATTGCTTATGTTGGAAGGAAAATGAAGAATGGCGTAGACAAGGTCAAGGTCAGCAGTCCACGCGTGAATACGAAATTATGAATAGTACATGCGCTGACCCACTGCATGCATGCATGGACCGACCCATATATGCCTCGCACGCAGCTGCATGTGGCCATCGCATATCCATATCCGGCGGCGGTAGGAGTGTTTTACACGCATCATCACGATGATTCCGGCGGCCGCGCTCATTGTGCTGCTGTTCCAGCTCCGCGTCTCTGAGGCGGGGGCTCAGGTCACAGGAGGTGCGGGGCCGCCGGCGGCGAGCTGCCCGACCAGCTGCGGCAGCGTGAGCGTGCCGTACCCGTTCGGCATCGGCCAAGGGTGCTCCTGGTCGGGCTTCAACCTCACCTGCGACCGGACGCGCGGCCGAGAACGGCTGCTCATCGGCGGCCGCAGCGGCACCCTCGAGGTCGTGGGCATCTCGCTGGCCAACTCCACGGTGCGCGTCATGGACACCGCGGGCGCCGTGAACATCACCTACCACGGGACCCCCGAGGGCAACGGCACGTGGGGCGGCCTCGCCGGCGTCCGCGCCGGCCCGTTCGTGGTGTCGGAGACGCGCAACCAGTTCCTGGTCACCGGGTGCAACGTGCAGGCCACGCTGCTCGGGGAGACCGGCAACGTCATTGTCGGGTGCTCCGCCTTCTGCGCCGTCAACGACCGGTGGTCCAGCGCCCCCACGAGCTCCCTGGACGAGGTCGCCAAGTGCGCCGGCATCGGCTGCTGCGAGACGCCCATCCCCATCGGCCGCGCGTCCTACGGCGTCGAGTTCAAGTGGGTGGACCCCAACCACGAGAAGGACGGCGAGCTGCCGGCCTCCGTGCGCATCGCCGAGAGGGGCTGGTTCGAGGGCGTCTCCGCCGCGCTCCTCAACACGTCGCTCGCGGACGCGTCGAGCCGGACGGCGATCCCCGTGGTGCTGGAGTGGGCGGTGGAGTCCAGGCCGCTCCCGCAGCCGCAGGATACGCTGGGGACGTCGGGCTGCCCGGAGGACGCGGCGAGGAGTGCGTGCCGGAGCAGCCTCAGCTCATGCCTCAACGTCACCGGCAACTACCGCACTGGCTACGTGTGCCAGTGCCAGGATGGGTACCAGGGCAACCCGTACCTCGCCGACGGATGCCAAGACGTCGACGAGTGCGCGCTGCCCGGCACGTGCTCCGGCGGTGAGTGCACCAACACGCCCGGCGGATACGCATGCCGGTGTCCGCCTGGTTCCCGCGGCAACCCCCATGTCCAAGATGGCTGCGTCAAATCTTCCCTAGGTGAGCAGAGCACGTCATCACAAGGATCAGATCAGAGAGAGACAGAGTTCTTCCTCTGTTTCACATCAGAGACCATTTCCTCATGACAGAGACACGTTTCCTCTCATGTTTTTGCAGGTTTAAGTGTCGGCATAGGAATGGGCAGCGGCGCTGCCCTTCTGCTCATGGTGACTGGTGCCTTTTTTCTGACCCGGAAGATGAAGCATCGGAGGGCAAAAATGTTGAAGCAGAGGTTCTTCAAGCAAAACAGGGGATATCTCTTGCAGCAACTGGTGCCACAAAACACGGACATCGCCGAGAGGATGATCATCCCCTTGGTGGAGCTGGAGAAGGCCACGAACAATTTCGACAAAGCTCGAGAGATCGGTGGGGGAGGACATGGGACGGTGTACAAGGGGATCATGTCGGACCTGCACGTCGTGGCGATCAAGAAGTCCAAGGTCGCGGTTCAAAGGGAGATCGACGAGTTCATCAACGAGGTGGCCATCCTCTCGCAGATCAACCATCGAAATGTGGTGAAGCTCTTCGGGTGCTGCCTGGAGACGGAGGTGCCATTGCTAGTGTATGAGTTCATCTCCAATGGAACTCTTTACCACCATCTTCATGTCGAAGAGCCTGAAGCGTTGTTACCATGGGTGGATCGTCTAAGAATTGCAACGGAGACCGCGAGAGCTCTCGCGTACCTCCACTCGGCCGTGTCAACCCCCATAGTCCACAGGGACATCAAGTCTCAGAACATTTTGATAGATGGCAATCTCATAGCAAAGGTGTCGGACTTTGGAGCTTCAAGGTGCATTCCAATCGATCAAACTGGGGATGCTACCGCCATCCAAGGGACATTCGGGTACCTAGACCCCATGTACTACTATTCGGGGCGGCTAACCGAGAAGAGCGACGTTTATAGCTTTGGCGTTCTCCTCATGGAGCTGCTCACCAAGAAGAAACCATGCTCATTTCGATCGGAGGAGGAGGAAAGCCTTGTCGCATTTTTTACCGCCTTACTCGCAACAGGCGATCTAGTTCGTGTGCTAGATCATCAGGTCGTCGTGGAAGGCGGTAAGGAGGTTGAAGAGGTAGCTATGCTGGCAGCGGCATGCGTAAGGATGGAAGGAGACCACCGGCCGACCATGAGGCAAGTCGAGATGACACTTGAAAGCCTTCGAGTACCCCGTGAAAGTGTTAAGATGTATGAGATGGCTGCACCTAGTTATGCGGCCATTGAGGGTAAGGGTGCCAAGGAGATGAGCAGACAATATAGTCTGGAAGAAGAGTATTTGTTGTCATCAAGATACCCACGGTAGTGGATGTATTTGTGTGATTTCAGTTTAATAAGTATACTAAGGATTTCTTCATTGGAATGCACACAAGGATCAAATGGCTTGCATGTTTTACGTTTTTTGTATTTTATAAGGAAACAACAAGGTATGTATTAACTCCTCTAAAAAGACAAGGTATGTATCAAATGGCTTGCATGTTTTACATTTTTTGTATTTTATAAGGAAACAACAAGATATGTATTAATTCTCTAAAAGACAAGGTATGTATTAACCAAATTATAGACACCAAAGTGGCAGGTTAGATGTCTTCACATGCCAACATTTGACATTGCCAATATTTGGTAAAATCAAAAGTTGAAAGGAAATTTTGGTAAGCAACCAATCACTAATCAATACTCCCTCCGTACTTGAAGAAGTGTACTACCAACTTTTTGATTTTTTTATGTTTGACCGTATTTAAACAATAATACATTTATATTTATTTATATTTATGACATCAAATTAGTAGCATTAGATTCAATATAAAAAACATGTTCATCATAAACCTATTTGGTTTCACAAACATTGATATATTTTTGCATAAACTCGGTTAAATTTTAACATAGTTTGATCTTCTAATAAAGTTGGAAGTATAGTCTTTTAAAGACGAAGGGAGTATTTGGCAAATGCATAGGACTATCAAGAAAATCAAGGAGTTTAGTACTGACTATCAAGCATCCTTGACTGGGTCAGTCAACACATACAGATGGGGCAGATGGGGCAGATGGGGCTGCACGCAGATGACTTTTGCTGCAGGTTGTGACTAGTGTCCTGCAACCAAAGAAATTCAACACGGGTCTTGGTGGATTTCTTTGACTAGGACGTTTCTACAACTCATTTAAGGTAGCCAGTAACCGTTGCGAAGCTATAAAATAAGTCATTTTCAAGCTCTGCAATTACACGTCATTATTCTAACAGCTACATGTCAGAATAAAATACATTAAAATAATGCCGCACATGAATCCTGATTTCCCAAGAGGAAGAAGTGTTGATCTCACAGCATCTACAGCTCGACCTCTCAAACCCGTCTCAAACGTTTGGACGGGCCGTCCGGTCACTAATCGATCAAGAGAAATGACCCGGATGAGAGACTTAAACGGGCCTCAAACACCCGAGTTGACTGACATCCCTTCCATCCAGCCTAAATGTGGAACAGATACGAGAGAGGGTAATGGGAGAGCGGGTTTTTTCTTTTATTTTCTGACCGCTAGGCCATGGGGAGGATGGTTAATACTACTCGAGAAACATTACAAGGTTTCCAATAATGCAAAATTTCAGTGTCATATTTGGAATACTTTTTTTCTAAGTGTATGGATAGAATTTGCTCTTCATAAGCTTTTGATTAAATAGAGCTTATAATAATAAAATAAGGGATCATGTCAAAAGAACTATTCATGCCTTTTTTTGTTTCATACGATAGGATTATCATAGGAAATGAAAACTTGTAGAAAATGAGATGACATGTATCTTATATCCTATAAATAGGATTAGGAAAAGAGATGTCATTTGGTTCACATCATAGGAATTTTTTCATTGAGTCTAGGTTTTTTTTTTTGAACCAATTCTATGTAGAAATAGAAATGCATTCTTATGAACCAAAAGGATTTAAAAAGAAATTCCTATAAAAATTTATCCTATAAAATTCATGTGAAATTCCTCCAAACCAAAGAAGGCCTCGAAGGATTTCCTTCCCTGCGTTGCCCTGCTCTGTTCACTCCTACATGGCTGGCGACCGGTCAAGCCTGGTATTGCCGAGTTGCGCGGCGGTGCGGGTAGGAGGATGGCGGCGGTCGAACTGGTTGGCGTCGCGCGCGGGGCCATCGGCCTCGAGGTCACAAGTTCCTTTCCGTCCTCCAACATTCCTTTGTTGGCAAGCAGAAGCCTCATTCTATCGCCGTGCTCCCGGTGCACGCACGCACGCAAGCTGCTCGAGCAAATGGACACAAGAGAAAACAGAGGAGCAGCAGAGCAGCACACAGGTTAATCCTCCAGGCAACCAACACCCATCGTTTTTTTCCCTCAGCTCGCAAACTTTCCTTTTGGTGACAAGTTATACGCACTTTGCGGATATGCATGAGGATTCATCTCTCTGGTCAAATTTAATTTGGACCTTAAGTAGTGGGATTCATCATTTACTCTATACAAACATACATCCCAAATATTATAAAATTCCTAGCGCATCTACACTTTGCAATTCTTATGCAACGAAAACATTTATACTTATTTTATCCCATTCCGAAGAGATTCATGGTCCTTGGATAGTACTTGTGCCCTCAAAGTCAAGTAGTTGGGGGGAAAGCTGCTCTCAGCTTCACATTGCTGACCCGTGGCTTTGAATTCCAAGCCCCAAAGTCCTCGTTGGTGTGCCAACGAAGCTGACATCAAGGGCTAGATTACATATATATTATGCATACTATGGGGTACCCAGCTCTCAGAAGAAAGAAGAAGACCATATGTCCATGGCAAAATCACCAATGGACACGCTTCAATTCTTCTGCATCCAAATAGCCATAGTCTTGCTCTTGCTCACCCAAGCCAAGAGCACCACAGAGGACACATCTACCTTGCATCCAAACGACTCGAACACCTTCTCGCCTTCAGGGCAGGTCAATCAGACCCTGTTATCCTCCTTCCGTCATGGAAGGGTGATGCCTGCTGCCAATGGAAGGGTGTCTGCAACTGCAGAAACAACCATGTTGTCAGGCTCTATCTCCGAGGCAGTGGTTGCGGAATCATTGATGGCAGTAGGCAGGTGCTAGCAGGCAACAAAAGCTCCTCGTTGCTTGGTTTACAATGTCTACCGCCATACAATACTTAAATCTTGACAACACATTAACCTACATGAACTCAATTCTTATTTATCATCACACATACTCCACGGATATCACGGTTAACCTCCCTTGAGCACCTTGATATGTTCTATGTGAACCTCACACTACTAGAATTCAGTTATTTACCATGTAACAGACCTTTGCCGTCTGCTGACACATGACAAAGATGCTCTCTGCCGTCTGCTGTCACAAAGCAGACGGCAAGAACTGGCACATGGCAAAGGCATTGTTTGCCATGTGCCTGTTCTTTGCTGTCTGCCCCCAGACGGCAAAGAGCTAAGGTGGGTCCCACTGGACCTTGGGCCTGGCCAGGTCCAAACGGACGGGGTCTTTGCCGTCGGGTGCACCTTTGCCGTCGGCTCTGTCCCTCTGTGCCGTCTAGGGGCGGACGGCAAAGGGGATGCCTTACTAACGGCCGTCCCCTCCTCACTCCTCTCTCTCTCACTCACTCTCTCTCTCCCTCCCTCACTCTCTCCCATGCGCCTCCCCTGCGACCGCCGCCGCCAGCCCCCGCGCCGCCGCCGGCCCCGCCCCTTCCCCGTCCGCCTCGCCCCCAACCGCCAGCCCCCGGTTGGCCCCCGCCGCCGCCAGCCCCCGCGTCGCCGCCGGCCCCGTCCCTTCCCCAACTGCCAGCCCCCGGTTGGCCCCCGCCGCCGCCAGCCCCCGCGCCGCCGCCGGCCTCCCCTCCCTCGGCCACCCCGCCCCCAGCCGGCATCCTCCCTACAGCGGCCGTCCTCCACCAGCCTCGTCCTCCACCGCCCCCTCCGAGGTTAGTTTTTTTTTAGGTTAGTTAAGTTTTAGTTTTAGGTTAGTTTAAGGTTAGGTTAGTTTAGTTTTAGTTTTAGGTTAGTTTAGTTTAGTTTTAGGTTAGTTTAGTTTTAGGTTAGTTTAGTTTTAGGTTAGTTTAGGTTTAGGTTAGTTTAGTTTTAGTTTTAGGTTAGTTTAGTTATAGTTTTAGGTTAGTTTAGGTTTAGGTTGGTTTATTAGGTTAGTTGGTTTATTTATTACTAAAGAAAAAACCTAGAAGAAAAAAACCCGACACGATGCCCCGACACGATGCCTCGACACGACGCCCCGACACGACACCCCTATACGACATCCCGGCACCCCGACACGTTGCCCACACACGACACCCCGACACCCCGACCTGATGCCACTGACCCCCGACGTCACTAATCCCCGACCCCCGACGCCACTAACCCTCGACCACCGACGTCACTGACCCCCGACCCCCGACGCCACTGACCCCCAACTGTTAATTATGAGTTAGGTCACATATTTTATGATTTTGTTATAAAAACATCATATTTGTGTTGATTGGGTGAATTTCAATGTGCAGTTGTTCGATGACCTCCCCGTGCGTTCGACGAGCTCCGCCCCTGCGTTCGTGGGTGAGCACAAATGACATCTCCTCCTCCCTCCTTCATTTGCTCTGTTCCAGTCTTCGTGCCGATGAAACATGCTAGCTATAGGTAGATTGAATCATTAGTATGTGTGACCACTATGCCTCTCCCGTTCAAAAGGGTTACATCTATAAATATGCATGCATTTGCATATTTATAACCGTGATTCTTTCGAATTTTCCAACGTTATCCATGAACAACCCGAGTATGTGTAGATTGGGTTCGTTTTCCCATATGCTCTGCTCCGGATTCGATGCAGAATTTTGTCAGTGTCTCCCTGTTGTTCTCCGAGTACACATCCTCTCTGCTTATTGCCGAGACGTGTATCAGGAGAACAGCGGGGAGGTGCTGCCGAAATTCTGCGTCGGATCCGGAGCAGAGCATGGGAAAACGAACCCAATCTATACATACTCAGGTGGGATTAGGACCTATCTCTACCTATTAGCGTGTAGGTTGCATGGACGTAATAAAACTGACAAACTTGATTAACGGATGAATATAGATGATGAATTATATATATATGTATATCTTGTGTGTTTAGTAGGTAGGCAAGATGAGTGATCATGCTTGGATATACATTGGTCTCCCTAGTCAGGAAGACATGACCAATGAATGGTTAACAAAACCCAGGGGATTTGTGAGAGCCGCATTTGCAAATGGCCAAGAAAAAACATGGTGCCCCTGTCCCAAATGCGACAACATTAAAAGGCGGATACAGTTTGAAATGGGTAAACACCTACAAAAGTGGGGTTTTACGCCTAATTATACGGTGTGGACTTTTCATGGTGAGTCTGACCAACGTGCCAGAGCTGAGGTGGTTCGTCGTCGCACCGACAAGCATGGTACCGGGATCAAAGACATGGTGCAAGACTTTGATGATGCTCGAGATTCGGACGATGAGATGGAGGAATCTGCAAAGGCCTTCTATGAAATGTTGGAGTCTTCAAAACGTCCTCTCCACGAGCACACTGAGCTTTGTCAGTTGGATGCCATCGTGCAAGTAATGGCTCGGAAGGCTCAATTCAACCTAGGCAGAGAATGCTACGACGCGATGATGACGATATTTGGACGCTTTCTACCCAAAGGCCATATACTTCCTGCAAACCTGTACCAGTCAGTCAAAATCCTCCGTGTACTTAAGATGCCCTATGAGAAGATACATGCCTGTGAGAATAGATGTGCCTTATTGAGGCTTGAGTATGCAGCCTTGAACTATTTCCCCATTTGCAATTCTTCCAGGTATATTGTGGTAGACAATGGTATGGGTGAGAAGATTCAGACCAAAATCCCCATTAATGTTCTTCGGTATCTGCCAGTCGTACCAAGACTTCAACGTCTTTTCATGGTCGAAGAGACGGCCAGACAGATGACATGGCACAAATTCGGCAAAAGAACCGAACTAGATGCCGATGGGAACAAGATGTTGGTACACACTTCAGATGGTTTTGCATGGAAGTACTTCGATGCATTACATAAGGATAAATCGACAGATCCAAGGCATCCTCGAGTTGCCATCAGCACGGATGGGTTCAATGTGTATGGTATGACGACAACACAATACAGTTGTTGGCCTGTATTTGTTATTCCACTCAATCTCCCCCCGGAGAGATTATGAAAAGAAAGAACATTTTCCTGACGTTGATAATTCCAGGGCCCAAGTATCCGAGGAAGAATATGAATGTGTACATGCAGCCGCTTAAGGATGAATTGCAAGAAGCCTGGGATAATGGGATCAAGACATATGACGCCGCTACCAAAAAAAAACTTCAAAATGCATGTGTGGTACGTGTACTCGATGCATGACTATCCGGCGTATGCGCTATTTGTTGGCTGGTGTGTCATGGAAGGTTCCCGTGCCCCACATGCAAGGCAGCTCTTCAGTTCCGTTGGCTGCAGGCGGGTCACAAGTTTTCTTGCTTTGATATGCATAGACAGTTCCTGGATCCTGACCATAAGTTCAGAAAAGACAAGAAGAATTTCATCAAAGATAGAGCTGTCAAAAACATCGCACCACCTTCGTTGACAGGCCAACAGACCCTTGATCAGTTAAACGCACTCGAGCCTGATCCTTTGTGTCTAGGGTATTTCAAAGGGTATAATACGGAACACGTCTGGACTCACAAGTCATGCTTATGGGATCTGCCTTACTTCAAAGACCTCATTTGCCCACACAACATCGACATGATGCACACTGAAAAGAATATGACGGTGGCCATTTTTGGTACATTGTTCGGCATAGAGGGGAAGTCAAAGGATAATCCTAAGGCTAGAATCGACCAGGAGGCTCTATGTGATAGACCGTTACAAAACTTGCGACAACGAAAAGGAAAGCAAAGCGTAGCGAAGCCAAAGACATGGTTCAATCTTGGAAGGCCAGCTATGAGGGAAATGCTATTGTGGGTGAAAATGTGGTTGATATTCACGGATGGGTATGCTGCGAATCCAAAGAGGGGAGCCTAAAAAAGGTCGATCCAACCTCAGCCTATTCAAAGGGAAGCTCGCATCAGCCGGTGCTTCGAATGGGAAATCGTTGGATGTCGAAGAATGGCGGATCATTTCATTGTATATCTTCAACAACCTAACAGAAGTGCAGCCATACATCGAGTAAGTTCTCGATAAATTATTGTTCTACAACTTCTAATTCCTTTGAACTGCTCTTATTCCCGGATATTTGATATAGTCGATACGTCGCCAAATTCTCGGATGGAGTGGTCATCGAAAAGGATTCCGTCGAAGAGTATGAACTTCTGGCAAAGCATGGAGGCGACTATCCCGGTTTCATATCTTGGTTCAAACAAAGGGTAATTAATTACCATTAATGGACCATTTGATTTCTTGGTCTAATTTGCGGCTAATGTATCCATTCTTCCGCATTAAACTTGTAGGCTGATGCAGAGTCTATGGACGCCGAGTGGAGACAAGTCGCTAATGGTTTTGACTATAAGGTCCGTTCATTTGACAAATACGACATTAACGGGTATCGCTTTCGTACCTTTGGCAAAAAGCTATCTATGTCCGACCTAAAGACTACAAATTTTTGTGTCTCTGCTATCAGTGAAGGAGGTACCAAGTATTATGGAAAAAATGAAGCAATTTATGAACTTCTATTCTATGGTGAAAACCCACCGACCGTCGTAGTCTTCAAATGTTATTGGTTTCAGCCGAAGGAGACTAGAAGGACTCATGAACATATAGGGCTAGTCGAAATCAACCAAAGCACCCATTTAGATGTTCCCTATGTTTATATTACGGCTCAACAGGCGACACAAGTTTTCTATCTACCGTGGGCATGCCAAACTGATCCAAATCTGAAAGGTTGGGATGTTGTTTATGAAGTGCCGCCAAGTTTTAGACCAACTACCCTCAATGAAGAGGATTACGAACCTCACATTAACCCAGACACATATGAAGGAGAATTCTTCCAAGAAGTACGTATGTCCAAAAAACATTTCAAGAACCGCTCTACTTCACCCCAGAACATTGAAGTAGACAACGACAATGAATTCGTCTTAACCCCTGAGCCGGAACAGGAAGAGCCGGAAGAAGAAGAGGTTACTGCTGCGGATGACTTGTCACTTCTTGACCGATTACATAATGGAGTCCTTCCACATGTTCTTCCTGATAGTGATGATGCTGCTGCATTTATTGATGATAGTGATGATCATGATGCATTTATTGATCCCGAAGCATATATAGATGATCAAGATTATTATTAGTTCATGTCAGGTATTCAACTATTATTATATACATATATAAAATTTTAGTTCATGTTAGGTATTCAATATTTATTACTCATGTTGGTATTTATGATGATGATACACTTAAATTATATACATTTTATTACTCATGTTGGTATTTATGTTGTACTAATTTTATTTACTCTTTGTCATGGCAGGTGTTGAAAGATGGTGGGAAAGGGTCGAGAGCACTCCGAGGCTCCTTCTTCGTCAGCGGGTGGTGGGATGGGTACTCCCATTCCTGCATCGTCTCTCCGGAGAGCGTTGCTCTCTACTCTGCATGGAGTGGCCGCTTCTTCGACGACCGCGCCTCCCTGTGAGAGGAGGTCGACCCCCCGCGAAAAGAGAGCAACTAAAGGTACACGTGGCCGCAGGAGAAGTAGGGTGGCTGCCATGCCTTCCTCGCCGCCACCCCCAGCTGATTCACCTGAGCACAAGACTGCTAGGGTGGACCCGTCTAAGGTGGAGGCTACACGGACTCCAGTTCATGAGCCTCAGGTCGACGAGCCTTCGACCCACGATACTCGTGTCCCAGATGCTTCGTTCCAGGAGACTCTGGAGCAAAGAAGAGATGAGGGTACGTCCCAAGAGACCCAGTGGGATACCTGGCTTGATCTGGGTCAGCCGGAGCCAAGTGGCCATGCTGATAGCGACAAGGAGCTAGGTGAGGGGGCCACCGTCTACCGGCGTGGTAGTACGGGGCTCGTGCCCGTGCCGGCGACCCGCGAGCAGAGGTGGTCGATTCAGCCAAATGGGGAGAAGTAAGTTCATTTACTCTTATTTAACCTTTTGCCTTCACGTTTTCTCAAATATCTAATATGTTGGCTTTAATTTGTCATACTGCAGGGGTTGGATTGTTGCCAAGGGTGTCCGCAAGCCCAACAACGTCCTTGGTGTGCTTTGCCAACAAAACTTTTCGGGGTTTGTTACGTTGCCCGGTCGGGGTCGAGAGGTAGGAATGACCTGGGAGCACTACTTGGGTGCCCCGGCCTCGCCGGAGGTGGAGATCGACGGTGTTTTGTGCCACACGAGGGCCGACATGGTGATTAGACAGTTCTGGGTAATTTCTCCTTTACACAATTAAAAATCAACAATAGGTAGTTATTGTACTAATCAGTGTCGTCTCGTTTGTAGACCTTCTACAGGTGTGAGGAGGGATACGAGGAGGCTGCGACACAGGTTATCGAAACCGAATGCCGCCGCCTACTTCAAAATTGGCGGCACGAGGCTCGGGTGCAGACCGTTCGAGACTACTATGCCTCGCGGAGTATTAGGAAGGAAAAGGCGAAGTTCCGCGATTCTAAGATGGAGTAGGAGCATTACATGAATGTAATTACATATTATTAAGGCCTTGTAGTTAGTTTCCTTGATTTGATTCTTACGCGTAGCGCTCAAATTTCTCTTTATTAACTTAGGTTCCTCTGAGATGGTGTGTGGATAAGATGGATTGTTGGGAGGCCTTGGTGGATCATTGGTGCTCCGAAAAGTGGGAGGCCAGTCACAACACTGCCAAGGAGAGGCGTGACAAAATGGTTGGTGTGCCACACCATCAAGGGAGCGTCAACTTAAACGAGTTTGGTGAGAACTGGGTATGTGGTTTGCTTCATGACTCATGCAATTAATTCTTAATGCTAGCTTGAGCCCTTTACTAATACTTTTTTCCTTTCTCTCTCTTTTAGGCACGTCACAATAAGATGGAGGTGCCAGAGATGTACGACCTCTATGCGATGGCCTATACTGCCTCGTACAAGAAGGTCAAGGCATTCTCTGAGTCTGACCTCGATCATCCTAGAAACTTCACCAATATCTCCTCCCACCACAAGCTCGTGAAGTACAGAGATCACGGGAAGGCAAGGAAAGGGGAGGACTTTAACCCGAGCCAGGGGCCTATTGATCCAGAGCTGGTGATGATAGTTGGCAACGGGAGGCCCCATGGCTCGATCGCCATTGGAGACGGCCTTATACGTTGTCCTAGCACTCTCCGACAGATAAAGGCATGCCAAACGAGCTCCTGTCCTGAGATAGCACCTCGTCCATGGCCAGTCGAGCTCGCCATCGAGGTTAGTTTAATGGACTCAACTATCTTTCCGCATTACGTTGTGTGTGCGAACCAATATGATTACAATGCTACAATGAGTTGTGTTGCAGGCTGCTATTATGAAAGAGAGAGAGAGGCAACGCATACGCTTTTGGCGGCGAAGGATAAGGAGATGAAGGAGATGGAGGAGAGGACAACTGCGTTGATGGAGGCGGAGAGGGCACGGAACGATCGTCTAACAGAGCCATGTACGAGCTCTTCGTTGTAAGTTTCTTCTTCATATTTGTCAAATCTTGCATTTTAATGTTCGTTTCATTAATAATTAAAAAGTTTGACTTGTTGAAACCAAATGTACAGTCTATGTGCGGGAAGACCGGCCACGTCCCTCCGGCGATGCCAGTCATTAACATGGCGGGGACGGTGAGTTTCATTTCAATGCAGTGATCTTTTGAGTGTCATCATGCTAACGACACATTGCAAATGATGTTTGGTGCAAAATATCTCCCGAAATGCATCGCACGACCCTTCTACAGGGCAGCCTTCTCCAGGTCAAACAAGCCAGAGCCACCGTGCTTCACCTCCGTGCTGACGAGAATGGTATGTTTTTTCTAGTGTTTTGCTTCACAACCGCATAATGATGGTTACTTACCTTACCTTACTTCCAAAATTACATATTTTACCCAAGTTAGCTCTAGAATGACCTATACTTAGCTTAGTTTCCTCCTAAATGACATAGTAAGCTAAATAAACTTCAAAATGGCCTATTTTATCAAAATGTCCTATACTTAGCTTAGTTTCCTCCTAAATGACATAGTAAGCTAAATTAGCTCCTAAATGGCCTATTTTATAAAAAAATGCCCTATACTTAGCTTAGTTCTCTCCTAAATGAAATAATAAGCTTACCTAGCTCCAATATGACCTATTGTACCTAGCTTAGCTATTAAATGCCCTATACTTAGCTTAGTTAGCTCCAAAATGGTATAATAAGCATAGTTAGCTCCTAAATGGCATGTTTTTACCTAAGTTAGCTCTAGAATGACATAAAGTTAGCTTAGTTTCCTCCTAAATGACATAGTAAGCTAAAATAGCTCCAAAATGGCCCATTTTACCAAAAATGTCCTATACTTAGCTTAGTTTCCTCCTAAATGCCATAGTAAGCTAAATTAGCTCCTAAATGGCTTATTTTTTTTATCAAAAATGCCCTATACTTAGCTTAGTTCTCTCCTAAATGACAGAATAAGCTTACCTAGCTCCAAAATGACCTATTGTACCTAGCTTAGCTATTAAATGCCCTACACTTAGCTTAGTTAGCTCTAAAATGGCATAATAAGCATAGTTAGCTCCTAAATGGCATGTTTTTGCCTAAGTTAGCTCTAGAATGACATATAGTTAGCTTAGTTTCCTCCTAAATGACATAGTAAGCTAAAATAGCTCCAAAATGGCCTATTTTATAAAAAATGTCCTATACTTAGCTTAGTTTCCTCCTAAATGACATAGTAAGCTAAATTAGCTCCAAAATGGCCTATTTTATCTAAAATGCCCTATACTTACCTTAGTTCTATCCTAAATGACATAATAAGCTTACCTAGCTCCAAAATGACCTATTGTACCTAGCTTAGCTATTAAATGCCCTATACTTAGCTTAGTTAGCTCCAAAATGGCATAATAAGCATAGTTAGCTCCTAAATGACCTGTTTTTGCCCAAGTTAGCTCTAAATGACCTATACTTAGTTTAGTTTCCTCCTAAATGACATAGTAAGCTAAAATAGCTCCAAAATGGCCTATTTTTATCAAAATTTTCATATACTTAGCTTAATTTCCTCCTAAATGACATAGTAAGCTAAATTAGCTCCAAAATGACCTATTTTATCAAAAATGCCCTATATTTAGCTTAGTTCTCTCCTCAGTGACATAATAAGCTTACCTAGCTCCAAAATGACCTATTGTACCTAGATTAGCTATTAAATGCCCTATACTTAGCTTAGTTAGCTCCAAAATGGCATAATAAGCATAGTTACCTCCTAAATGACCCGTTTTTACCCAAGTTAGCTCTAGAATGACCTATACGTAGCTTAGTTTCCTCCTAAGTGACATAGTAAGCTAAAATAGCTCCAAAATGGCCTATTTTATCAAAAATGTCTTATACTTAGCTTAGTTTCCTCCTAAATGACATAGTAAGCTAAATTAGCTCCAAAATGGCCTATTTTATCAAAAATGCCCTATACTTAGCTTAGTTCTCTCCTAAATGACATATTAAGCTTACCTAGCTCCAAAATGACCTATTGTACCTAGATTAGCTATTAAATGCCCTATTCTTAGCTTAGTTAGATCCAAAATGGCATAATAAGCATAGTTAGCTCCTAAATGACTTGTTTTTACCTAAGTTAGCTCTAAAATGACATATAGTTAGCTTAGTTTCCTCCTAAATGACATAGTAAGCTAAAATATCTCCAAAATGGCATATTTTATAAAAAATGTCATATACTTAGCTTATTTTCCTCCTCAATCACATAGTAAGCTAAAATAGCTCCAAAATGGCCTATTTTATCAAAAATGTCTTATACTTAGCTTAGTTTCCTCCTAAATTACATAGTAAGCTAAAATAGCTCCAAAATGGCATATTTTATCAAAAATGTCGTATACTTAGCTTAGTTTCCTCCTAAATGACATAGTAAGCTAAATTAGCTCCAAAATGGCCTATTTTATGTAAAATGACCTATACGTCGCTTAATTAGCTCCAAAATGGCATAATAAGCTTAGCTAGATCCAAAATGACATATTTTACCAAAGTTAGCTATTAAATGCCCCATACTTAGCTTAGTTAGCTATAAAATGGCATAATAAGCATAGCTAGCTCCTAAATGACATGTTTTTACCTAAGTTAGCTCTAAAATGTCCTATACTTAGCTTAGTTTCCTCCTAAATGACGTAGTAAGCTAAATTAGCTCCAAAATGGCCTATTTTATGAAAAATGACCTATACTTCGCTTAGTTAGCTCCTAAATGACATAGTAAGCTAAATTAGCTCCTAAATGGTCTATTTTATCAAAAATGCCCTATACTTAGCTTAGTTCTCTCCTAAATGACATAATAAGCTTACGTAGCCCCCAAAATGACCTATTGTACCTAGCTTAGCTAGTAAATACCCTATACTTAGCTTAGTTAACTCCAAAATGGCATAATAAGCATAGCTAGCTCCTAAACGACCCGTTTTTACCTAAGTTAGCTCTAAAATGTCCTATACTTAGCTTAGTTTCCTCCTAAATAACGTAGTAAGCTAAATTAGCTCCAAAATGGCCTATTTTATCAAAAAATGACCTATACTTAGCTAACTTCTCTCATAAATGACATAATAAGCTGACTTAGTTCTCTTCTTCATCTAGTCTTCTTCTAATTTTGGAGCTTCCCATTTTGCAGATTACATTCACTTCACGGAAATTTGCATTGATGGAGTGCTTGGGTTACTTGTGTTTTTTATTTTGTATCGATGAACAGTGTGACACTTGCTCCATATGGATATGTAACTATGTATATGTATGGATGAAACTATTGTAATATGCATTGGTACGGATGAAACTTGCATAATATGTATGTATGTATGAATGAAACTTATTTTCATATGGTTATCAGTGTGGCAACATATATATATATATCATATTGCTACGAAAATTGCTGTGAAAATTGTTATAATAAAAAATAAAAGAAACAGGAAATTTTGGTTACCCTTTGAGTCTGCCCACGGACGGCAAAGGGGGCCTGGGCAGACGGCAAATGGGGGACCCAGGGGCAAAGGGCCTTACTCTTTGTCGTTTGCCAACGGACGGAAAAGGGGGGGCCCAAGGCAGACGACAAAGGGGGGCCCCAGGCGGCAAAGGCTTCTTTGTCGTCAGCCCACCGATGACAAAGGGTGGCCTAAGGCAGACGGGAAAGGGTGACCCCATGCGGATGGCAAAGACTGCCGTTAGCACTTGATGGCCCTAACCCCGTGGGTCTGCCGTCCATGCTCTTTGTCGTTCGCTCACCCACGACAAAGATTCTTTGTCGTCCGTAGTCCTAAGGCGGATGACAAAGGACCGCTTTACCGAGTTTTTCTTTGCCGTAATGTTTGCCGTCTGTTGAAGGACGGCAAAGGCCATTGCCGTTCGTGTTCCTTACCTTTGACGTCAGCTATGGCAGACGACAAATTCCCTGATTCCTGTATTGTCAGTGCAATTGTTTGTTGGCTTCTAGTGGTAACCATGCTTCACACTCTGAAAGTTCTTAATCGTCCTGCTTGTCAGCTTAGAAGTAGCCCGAATTCTCTTCATCTCTCAAATCTGACATATCTTGAAACAGTTGACCTTAGGGGCAACGAGTTCCATAAGTGTATCACGCCCAACTGGTTTTGGGATTTAACTAGCCTTGAGTATCTAGATATCTCGGGCAATGGTTTCTATGGTCTGTTTCCGGAGGACATAGGTAATATGACCTCCATGGTGGGACTTGACTTATCAGATAATAATCTTGTGGGCATGATACCTTTCAGCATGAAGAACCTATGTAATTTGGAGAGATTAGTTTCTGATGACAACAATATCAACGCGAGTATTACATAATTGCTCCATCGATTACCCAGTTGTTCACTGAATATAATGTGAGAGTTGCATCTACCAAACAACAATATCACACGAAGCCTGCCAACCACACTAATAGAAACATTAAGCAACCTGAGCTGGCTTGATCTTGTTGATAACAGATTCAATGGTCATGTGCCACTATGAATAGGAGAGCTCAAAATGCTACGATCGTTGGTTCTTAATGCCAACAAATTCGATGGGGTGATACATGAAGGCCATTATCAGGTCTAGACATGTTAGATGGTTTGACATTGTCAGGCAACTCCATAGCTACCAGAGTGAATCCAACTTTGGTTCCTCCTTTTAGTCTAGCTAGGATTCATCTTTGGTCCTGCCAGCTAGGGCCTAAATTTCCGATGTGGCTTAGATGGCAAAGATGTTGGAAATATGCCCTAGAGGCAATAAATAAAGTGTTTATTATTATATTTCCTTGTTCATAATAATTGTTTATTATCCATGCTATAATTGTATTGATTGGAAACACATTACATGTGTGGATACATAGACAACACTTTGTCCCTAGTATGCCTCTAATAGACTAGCTCGTTGATCAAAGATGGTCAAGGTTTCCTATCCATGGACATAAGATGTCATTTGATAATGGGATCACATCATTAGGAGAATGATGGGATGGACAAGACCCAAACTATAAACGTAGCATATGATCGTCTCTATTTATTACTACAATTTTTCAGCATGTCAAGTATATGTTCTTATGACCATGAGATCATGCAACTCACGGACACCGGAGGAGTGCCTTGTGTGTATCAAACATCGCAACGTAACTGGGTGACTATAAAGGTGCATTACAGGTATCTCCGAGGGTGTCTGTTGGGTTGGCATGGATCAAGACTGGGATTTGTTACTCCGTGTGACAGAGAGGTATCTCAGGGCCCACTCGATAATACAACATCACAATAAGCCTTGCAAGCAATGTGACTAAGTGTTAGACACGGGATCTTGTATTGCAGAATGAGTAAAGAGACTTGTCGGTAACGAGGTTGAACTAGGTATACAGATACCGACGATCGAATCTTGGGCAAGTAACATACCGAAGAACAAAGGGAACATCATACGGGATTAACTGAATCCTTGACATAGAGGTTCGACCGATAAAGATCTTCGTAGAATATGTAGGAACCAATATGGGCATCCAGGTCCCGCTATTGGTTATTGACCGTAGAGGTGTCTCGGTCATGTCTACATAGTTCTCAAACCCGCAGGGTCTGCACACTTAAGGTTCGATGACGTTTCGGTAGTATAGAGTTTTGTATGGTGGTGAACAAAGGTTGTTCGGAGTCCCGGATGAGATCCCGGACATCATGAGGAGCTCTAGAATGTTCTAGTGGTAAATATTGATATATAGGAAGTCCTGTTTTGGTCGCCGAAAAAATTTCGGGCTCATCGGTAGTGTATCGGGAGTGCCGGTAGTGTACCGGGGGACCACCGGGAGGGGTATTTCGACCCAAAAGGCTACATGGTCTATGGGAGGGTGAATACCAGCCCTTAGTGGGCTGGTGGAAGTCCCACAAAAGGCCCATGCAGTTGGGAAGAAAAGCCCAAAAGGAAAAAGGTGGTAAAAGGCAAAAAAAGGGCTAAATTAGGAAGGAGTCCTAATCCTACTAGGAGTGGAGGAGGAGGACTCCTCTCTCCTGGTTCGACCGAAGACTAGGGCTGTCCCCTTGAGGGACGGGCCTCCTCCTCCCCTCCTCCTATATATACTTGTGGTTTTGAGGGTTTTGCATAAGAATTTCTGCCACGTGCTGCCCTCTCCTCTAGTGCATAGTTTCTCCTCTAGATCGGTTTTCTGCAGTGCTTAGGCGAAGCCCTGCCGGAATAACTCCACCACCATCGCCGCAATGCCGTCGCGCTGCCAGAGAACTAGTCTACCTCTCCGCTCCCTCTTGCTGGATCAAGAAGGCGGAGATCGTCATCAAGCCGTACGTGTGCTGAACGCAGAGGTGCCGTCCGTTCGGTGCTGGATCAAGACGGATCGTGATTGGATCGCAGGACGCTCGGCGATTTGGATCGCGAAGATGTTCAACTACATCAACCACGTTTCTTAACACTTCCCGCTTAATGATCTACAAGGGTACGTAGATCCACTCTCCCTCTCGTAGATGCTCATCACCATGGATAGATCTTGCGTGTGCGTAGGAATTTTTTTGTTTCCCAGGCAACGTTCCCCAACAGTAGCATCATGAGCTAGGTCTATGTGTAGATGAGATCTCGAGTAGAACACAAAGAGTTTGTGGGCGTTGATGCTTAGATTTCTTCCTCGCTTGGTCGTGTTTTGGTTCAGCGGTATTGTGGGATGAAGCGGCCCGGACCAACCTTACTCGTACGCTTACGAGAGACTGGTTCCATCGACTAACGTGTAACTTCGTTGCACAAAAATGGCTGGCGGGTGTCTGTGTCTCCTACTTTCGTTGGATTGGATTCGACAAAGGCGGTCCTTGAGAAGGTTGAAAAGCAAATTATGTATCATCGTTGTGGTTTATGCGTAGGTGAGAATTGTTCTTGCTGGATACCCGTAGCAGCCACGTAAAACATGCAACAACAATTAAAGGACGTCTAACTTGTTTTTGCAGGGTATGTTGTGATGTGATATGGCCAATTACATGATGAGATATATGTGATGTATGAGATGATCATGTGTTGTATAGAATATCATGACTTGCATGTCGATGAGTACGGCAACCGGCAGGAGCCATAGGGTTGTCTTTAATTATTGTATGACCTGCGTGTCAATCATTAAGCGATATGTAATGCTTTACTTTATCGCTAAACCGTAGCAATAGTAGTAGAAGCATGGTGGGCACGACAACCCCGATGACGACACGTTGATGGAGATCAAGATGACGGAGATCATGGTGTCATGTCGGTGACGATGGAGATCATGCCGGTGCTTTCAAGATGGAGATCAAAAGCACAAGTTCATGGCCATATCATGTCACTTATGATTTGCATGTGATGTTAATACTTTTATGCACCTTGTTTTTCTTAGGACGATGGTAGCATTATAAGGTGAGCCCTCACTTAAAAGTTCAAGATGAATTGTGTTCTCCCCGAGTGTCCACCGTTGCGAAAGTTCGTCGTGTCGAGACACCACGTGATGATCGGGTGTGATAGACTCTACGTTCACATACAACAGGTGCAAGCCAGTGTTGCACATGCAGAACACTCGGGTTAAACTTGACGAGCCTAGCATGTACAGACATGGCCTCAGAACACAAGAGACCGAAAGGTCGAACATGAGTCATATAGTAGATATGATCAACATGATGATGTTCACCATTGAAACCACCTCAACTCACGTGATGATCGGACTTGAGTTGGTGAATTTGGATCACGTGACAGTCAGATGACCTGAGAGATGTCAATTTGAGTGGGAGCTTTAGTAAAGTGATTAACTAAACTCATTATCTTGAACAATAGTCTAAGTAACCTTTGCATATTTATGTGTAGATCAATGGCTCGCGCAGTAGCACCCCTGAATTTTAATGCGTTCCTAGAGAAAGCTAAGTTGAAAGATGATGGAAGTAACTTTGTTGACTGGACCCGTAATCTGAGGATTATCCTCACGGCTTCCCAGAAATCATATTTCCTTGATTCACCGCTTGGTGACCAACCAGAAGACCTGTCATCCGAAGACTTTAAGAACGCTTGGGAGGCACGTTCTGGAGATTACTCAATAGTTCAGTGTGCAATATTGTATGGATTAGAACCGAGACTTCAAATACGTTTTGAACGTCATGGAGCATATGAGATGTTCTAGGAGTTGAAGTTTATCTTTCAGAAGAATGCCCGGATTGAGAGGTATGAGACCTCCGACAATTTCTATGCTTGCAAAATGGAGGAGAATGGGTCTATTAGTGAACATATACTCAGGATGTCTGGGTACTCGACTCGTTTGGCAGAGTTGGGAATTGCCTTTCCACCAGAGGCGATCACTGACACAGTTCTTAAATCATTGCCACCTAGTTACAAGAGCTTTGTGATGAACTATAACATGCACGGGATGAACAAGTCAATCGCCGAGCTGTTTGCGATGCTAAAAGTCGCTGAGTCTGAAATCCAGAAAGAACATCAAGTGTTGATGGTCAATAAAACCACTAGTTTCAAGAATAATGGAAAGGGCAAGGGCAAGAAGGGTAAAACCAAGAAGGATGGCAAAGCAATTGCTACTCGTGTAAAGAAGCCCAAGGCTGGACCCAAGCCAGAAACTGAGGGCTTTCATTGCAAGGGAACTGGTCACTGGAAGCGGAACTACCCCAACTACCTGGCTGACAAGAAGGCGGCCAACGACAAACAAGGTATATATGATATACATGTTATTGATATGTACCTTACTAGCGCTCGTTGTAGTGCCTGGGTATTTGATACCGGTTCGGTTGCTCGCATTTGCAACTCAAAACAGGAACTACGGAATAGACGAAGGCTGGCGAAGGACGAAGTGACGATGCGCGTGGGAAATGGTTCCAAGGTTGATGTGATCGCCGTCGACATGCTCTCTCTTCGATTACCATCAGGATTAGTGATGAACCTGAATAATTGTTATTTAGTGCCTGCGTTAAGCATGAACATTATATCTGGATCTTGTTTATTGCGAGACGGTTACTCATTTAAATCAGAGTATAATGGTTGTTCTATTATATGAGTAATATATTTTATGGTCATGGACCCAATGTGAGGGGTTTATTCATATTGAATCTTGATAGTGATGATACACATGTTCATAACATTGATGCCAAAAGATGTAGAGTTGATAATGATAGTACCACTTTCTTGTGGCACTTTCGTTTAGGTCATATTGGTGTAAAACGCATGAGGAAGCTCCATGCTGATGGACTTTTGGAGTCACTTGATTTTGAATCACTTGACACATGTGAACCATGCCTCATGGGCAAGATGACTAAAACGCCATTCTCTGGAACAATGGAACAGGCAAGTGACTTATTGGAAATCATAGATACTGATGTGTGCAGTCCAATGAATGTTACAGCGCGCGGTGGATATCGTTATTTTCTCACCTTCACTGATGACTTAAGTAGATATGGGTATCTTTACTTAATGAAACACAAGTCTGAAACGTTTGAAAAGTTCAAGCAATTTTAGAGTGAAGTTGAGAATCATCGCAACAAGAAGATTAAATTCTTGCGATCTGATCGAGGAGGTGAATATATGAGTTATGAGTTTGGCTGTCACTTAAGATAGTGTGGAATTGTTTCATAGTTGACACCGCCTGGAACACCACAGCATAATGGTGTGTCCGAACGTCATAATCGAACCTTATTAGATATGGTGCGTTCTATGATGTCTCTTGCTGATTTGCCACTATCATTTAGGAGTTATGCATTAGAGACAGCTGCATTCACTTTAAATAGGGCACCATCGAAATCCGTTGAGACGATGCCATATGAGCTATGGTTTGGCAAGAGGCCAAAGTTCTCGTTTCTTAAAGTTTGGGGATGTGATGCTTATGTCAAAAAGCTCCAGCCTGAAAAGCTGGAACCCAAAGCGGAGAAATGCGTCTTCATAGGATACCCGAAAGAGACAGTCTGGTATACCTTCTATCTCAGATCCGAAGGCAAAGTGTTTCTCGCTAAGAACGGAATATTTCTTGAGAAAGAGTTTATCTCGAAAGAATTCAGTGGGAGGAAAATAGAGCTTGATGAGGTTATTGAACCTTTACTTCAACCAAAGAGTAGCGCAGCGCAGAAAGATGTTTCTGTGGAGCTTACGATAGTTGAAGAGGAAGTTAATGATGATGATCATGAAGCTTCGGATCAAGTTACTATTGAACCTCGTAGGTCGACAAGGGCGCGTACTGCTCCTGAGTGGTACGACAACCCTGTCTTGGAGGTCATGTTGTTGGAAAACAATGAACCTACGAGCTATGGAGGAGCGATGATGGGCCCGGATTTCGATAAATGGTTAGGGGCTATGAAATCCGAGATGGGATCCATGTATGAAAACAAAGTATGGACTTTGGAAGTATTACCTGAAGGGCGAAAGGCCATTCAGAACAAATGGATCTTTAAGAAGAAGACGGACGCAGACGGTAATGTTACTGTCTATAAAGCTCGACTTATGGCAAAGGGTTTTTCACAAGTTCAAGGAGTTGACTACGATGAGACCTTCTCATCCGTAGTGATGCTTAAGTCCGTCAGAATCATGTTAGCAATAGCTGCTTATTTCGACTATGAAATTTGGCAGATGGATGTCAAAACAGCGTTCCTCAATGGTTTTCTTGAGGAAGAGTTGTATATGATGCAACCAGAAGGTTTTGTCGATCCATAGAATGCTGACAAAGTTTGCAAACTCCAGCGATCCATTTATGGATTGGTGCAAGCATCTTGGAGTTGGAATAAGCGCTTTGATGAGGTGATCAAAGCGTTTGGGTTTATACAAGTTTATGGAGAAGTTTGTATTTACAAGAAAGTGAGTGGGAGATCTATAGCGTTTTTAATATTATATGTGGATGACATATTGTTGATTGGAAAGACTATAGAAATGCTGGAAAGCGTGAAGGAATATTTGAAAAAGAGTTTTTCAATGAAGGACCTAGGAGAAGCTGCTTTC
The DNA here is from genome assembly GCA_022496015.1 of Hordeum marinum. NCBI lineage: Eukaryota > Viridiplantae > Streptophyta > Magnoliopsida > Poales > Poaceae > Hordeum > Hordeum marinum. The sequence continues at coordinate 22,207,393 of CM039677.1, read as the reverse complement.
ATATTAGGCATTAAGATCTATAGAGATAGATCGAGACACTTAATAGCACTTTCACAAAGCACATACCTTGATGAAGTTTAGAAGAAGTTCAAAATGGATCAGTCGAAGAAGGGGTTCTTGCCTGTGTTACAAGGTGTGAAGTTGAGTAAGATTCAATGCCCAGTGACTGCAGAAGATAGAGAAAAGATGAGTGTCATCCCCTATGCTTCAACGGTAGGCTCTATCATGTATGCAATGCTATGCACAAGACCCGATGTCAGCCTTGCCATAAGTATGGCCGGAAGGTTTCAAAGTGATCCTGGAATGGAGCACTGGGCGGCGATCAAGTATATCCTTAAGTACCTGAAAAGGACTAAGGAAATGTTTCTCGTTTATGGATGTGATGAAGAGCTCGTCGTAAAGGGTTACATCGATGCAAGCTTTGACACTGATCCGGATGACTCTAAGTCACAAACCAGATACTTATTTATTCTCAACGAGGGAGCGGTAAGCTAGTGCAGTTCCAAGAAAAGCGTGGTAGGCGATTCTACATGCGAAGCGGAGTACATCGTAGCCTCGAAGGCGGTGAAGGAAGGTGTCTGGATGAAGCAGTTCATGAAAGATCTTGGAGTAGTGACCAGTGCACTGAATCCAATGACTCTGTTCTGTGACAACACTAGTGCCATTGCTCTGGCCAAGGAACCAAGGTTTCACAAGAGGACCAGACACATAAAGCGACATTTCAATTCCATATGCGATTACATCAAGGAGAAGGACATAAATATTTGCAAAGTGCACATGGATCTGAATGTTGCAGACCCGTTGACTAAACCTCTTCCAAGGGCTAAACATGATCAACACCAGAACTGCATGGGTGTTTGATTCATTACAATGTAAATCACATAGTGATATGAACTTGATTATTGACTCTAGTGCAAGTGGGAGACTGTTGGAAATATGCCCTAGAGGCAATAAATAAAGTGTTTATTATTATATTTCCTTGTTCATGATAATCGTTTATTATCCATGCTAGAATTGTATTGATTCGAAACTCAGATTCATGTGTGGATACATAGACAACACCATGTCCCTAGTAGGCCTCTAATAGACTAGCTCGTTGATCAAAGATGGTTAAGATTTCCTAGCCATGGACTTGAGATGTCATTTGATAACAGGATCACGTCATTAGGATAATGATGTGATGGACAAGACCCAAACTATAAATGTAGCATATGATCGTGTCAGTTTATTGCTACAGTTTTCTGCATGTCAAGTATCTGTTCCTATGACCATGAGATCATGCAAGGTCACTGACACCGGAGGAGTACCTTGTGTGTATCAAATGTCGCAACGTAACTGGGTGACTATAAAGGTGCTCTACAGGTATCTTCGAGGGTTTCTGTTGGATTGGCATGGATCAAGAATGGGATTTGTTACTCCGTGCACTAGTGCCGGCCTTTAGTCACGGGTCGTAAGGGACTTTAGTGCCGGTTCTCAAATCGGCACTAAAGGGTGGGGACTAAAGCCTACCCCCCTTTAGTCCCGGTTCAACCCGACCCGGCACCAAAGGCCCTCCATGTGGCATACGCCGGTGCCATGGGGCGGGGGACCTTTAGTCCGAGTTGGTAACACCAATCGGGACTAAAAGTATTTAATTTTTTTATTTTGTTTTATTGATGAAAAAAAATAGGCCTCCTATTGGGCCTTCACGGCCTGCATACGACTAGAAACCCAACCTGGGCTAGGGTGCAGGCCCGCAAGGCCTAGTAGGCCCAACAGGGGTGCACAGGTTCAATAGGCCCACATAGGCCTGCTTAGAGAGGAGCTCGAGGGAGCAGCCGTAGCGGGGCTTATAAACCAGTGCGGCTACCCCTCGCTTGGCGAGGTGGGACTAAAGTTTCCCTGCACCGCGCCTGCGCGAGCACCTCCTTTAGTCGTAGTTGGAGCCACCAACCGGGACTAAAGGTTCCCATGGGCCCCTAGGCTGACGCCAGCCTACCACCACACCTTTAGTCCCGGTTGGTGGCTCCAACCGCGACTACAGGTTAGCCTATAGTCGCGATTGGAGCCACCAACCGGGAGTAAAGGTTCCCATGGGGCCCAAGGCTGACGCCAGCCTGCCACCACACTTTTAGTGCCGGTTCATGGCATTAACCGGGACTAAAGGTCCGGAACGAATCGACACTAATGATGCCCGTCATGAACCGTGCCTAATGGGCACATTAGTGCCGATTCAAAACCCAACCGGGACTAATGATGCGGACAAAAGGTTTGTTTTCTACTAGTGGTGTGATGGAGAGGTATCTCAGGGCCCACTCGGTAATACAACATCACAATAAGCCTTCCTAGAAATTGGTTATTGACCGTAGAGGTGTCTCGGTCATGTCTACATAGTTCTCGAACCCGCAGGGTCTACACACTTAAGGTTCGATGATGTTTCAGTAGTATAGAGTTATGTATGGTGGTGACCGAAGGTTGTTCGAAGTCCCATATGAGATCCCGGATGTCACGAAGAGCTCCGGAATGGTCTGGAGGTAAAGATTGATATATAGGAAGTCTTGTTTTGGTCACCGGAAAAGTTTCGGGCTCATCGGTAGTGTACCGGGAGTGCCGGGAGGGTGCCGGGGGGGGGACCATCGGGAGGGGTATTTCAACCTAAGAGGCTACATGGGCTGTGGGAAGAGGTATACCAGCCCTTAGTGGGCTGTCCTAAGTCCCACAAGAGGCCGATGTGGCTGGAGTGGAAGGAGAAGGAAAAAAGGCTAAGGTGGAAAGAGTTTCCAAGTAGGAAAGGAGGAATCCTAGTCCTACTAGGATTGGAGGAGGATTCCTCCTCTCCTCCTTGCGCATTCAGCACACATGCAGCTTGATGACGATCTCCACCGTCTGGATCCAGCAAGAGGAAGTGGAGAGGAAGAAGAGTTCACCAGCAGCGTGACGGCGCTCCGGCGATGGTGGTGGAGCAATTCTGGCAGGGCTTTGCCTAAGCACTGCGGAAATACGATCTAGAGGAGCACCGGTGGAACGGGTAGCACATGGCCGTAAAATCAAGTGCAAAACACCCAATACCACCAGTATATATAAGAGGGAGGGAGGAGGAGGGCTGGCGCACAAGGCTGCCCTTGCGCAAGGAGGAGAGGAGGAATCCTCCTCCAATCCTAGTAGGACTAGGATTCCTCCTTTCCTACTTGGAATCTCTTTCCACCTTGCGTTTTTTCTTTCTCTTTCAACTCCAGCCGCCTGGGCCTCTTAGAGGACTTCCACCAGCCTACTAAGGGCTGGTTTCCACCCTCCCACAGCCCATGTAGCCTCTTGGGTCGAAATACCTCTCCTGATGGTCCCCCGGTACACTACCGGCACTCCCGATACACTACCGATGAGCCCGAAACTTTTCCGGCGACCAAAATAGGACTTCCTATATATGAATCTTTACCTCCGGACCATTCTGGAGCTCCCGTGATGTCCGGGATCTCATCCAGGACTCCGAACAACCTTCGGTCACCACCACGCATAGCTCTATACTACCGAAACGTCACCAAACCTTAAGTGTGCAGACCCTGCGGGTTCGAGAACTATGTAGACATGACCGAGACACCTCTACGGCCAATAACCAATAGCGGGACCTGGATGACCATATTGGTTCCTACATATTCTACGAAGATCTTTATCGGTCGAACCTCTATGTCAAGGATTCAGTTAATCCCGTATGATGTTCCCTTTGTTCTTCGGTATGTTACTTGCCCGAGATTTGATTGTCGGTATCTCCATACCTAGTTCAAACTCGTTACCGGCAAGTCTCTTTACTTGTTCCGTAATACAAGATCCCGTGACCAACACTTAGTCACATTCCTTGCAAGGCTTATTGTGATGTTGTATTACCGAGTGGGCCCTGAGATACCTCTCCGTCACATGGAGTAACAAATCCTAGTCTTGATCCATGCCGACCCAACAGACACCCTCGGAGATACCTGTAAAGCACCTTTATAGTCACCTGGTTACGTTGCGATGTTTGATACGCACAAGGCACTCCTCCGATGTCAGTGAGTTGCACGATCTCATGGTCATAGGAACGTATACTTGACATGCAAAAAACAGTAGCAATAAACTGGCACGATCATATGCTACATTTGTAGTTTGGGTCTTGTCCATCACACCATTCTACTAATGATGTGACCCCGTTATCAAATGACATCTCATGTCCATGGCTAGGAAACCTTAACCATCTTTGATCAACGAGCTAGTCCATTAGAAGCATACTAGGGACATGGTTTTGTCTATGTATCCACACATGCATCTAAGTTTCCAATCAATACAATTATAGCATGGATAATAAACGATTTATCATGAACAAGGAAATATGATAATAACTAATTTATTATTGCCTCTAGTGTTGGAAATATGCCCTAGAGGCAATAATAAAATGGTTATTATTGTATTTCCTTGTTCATGATAATTGTCTATTGTTCATGCTATAATTGTGTTAACCGGAAACCATAATACATGTGTGAATACATAGACCACAACATGTCCCTAGTAAGCCTCTAGTTGGCTAGCTTGTTGATCAACAGATGGTCACGGTTTCATGACCATGGACATTGGATGTCGTTGATAACGAGATCACATCATTAGGAGAATGATGTGATGGACAAGACCCAATCCTAAGCATAGCACAAGATCGTGTAGTTCGTTTGCTAAAGCTTTTCAATGTCAAGTATCGTTTCATTAGACCATGAGATTGTGCAACTCCCGGATACCATAGGAATGCTTTGGGTGTGCCAAACGTCACAACGTAACTGGGTGGCTATAAAGGTGCACTACGGGTATCTCCGAAAGTATCTGTTGGGTTGGCACGAATCGAGACTGGGATTTGTCACTCCGTGTGACGGAGAGGTATCTCTGGGCCCACTCGGTAAGACATCATCATAATGAGCTCAATGTGACTAAGGAGTTAGCCATGGGATGATGTATTACGGAACGAGTAAAGAGACTTGCCAGTAACGAGATTGAACAAGGTATAGGGATACCGACGATCGAATCTCGGGCAAGTACCATACCGATAGACAAAGGGAATTGTATACGGGATTAATTGAATCCCCGACATCGTGGTTCATCCGATGAGATCATCGTGGAGTACGTGGGAGCCAACATGGGTATCCAGATCCCGCTGTTGGTTATTGGCCGGAGAAGTGTCTCGGTCATGTCTACGTGTCTCCCGAACCCGTAGGGTCTACACACTTAAGGTTCGATGACGCTAGGGTTATAGGGAAATGGTATACGTGATTACCGAAGGTTGTTCGGAGTCCCGGATGAGATCCCGGACGTCACGAGGAGCTCCGGAATGGTCCGGAGGTAAAGATTGATATATAGGAAGTCCAGTTTTGGTCACCGGAAAGTTTTCTGGCTCATCGGTAGTGTACCGGGAGTGCCGGGAGGGTGCCGGAGGACCCCCGAGAGGGGTGTGACGACCAAAGGACCTCATGGGCCCTTAGAGTAGGTGTGCCAGCCCATATTGGGTCGGCCAAGACCATCTATGTGGGCCCATGTGGCTGGAGATAAGGAGATAAGGCAAAAAGGATTTAAAAGGAGGAGATCCACCTCCCTTGTGGGAGGTGGACTCTCCCTTTAATTCGGCCGACCCTCTCCTCTTTGGAGTAGAGGCCAAGCCAGCCCTCCACGTCCCTCCTCCTATATATACTTGAGGTTTTGGATGTTTTGAGACAAGATTTGATCTCTCTCTCTCACGGCGAAGCCCTACCTCTCTTCTTCCTCCTCCGCAGCGCTTAGGCGAAGCCCTGTCGGAATACCTTGCTACTCCACCACCACCACGCCGTCGTGCTGCTGTTGGAGCCCTTCCCCAACCTCTCCTTCCTCCTTGCTGGATCAAGGTGTTGGAGACGTCACCGGGCTGCACGTGTGTTGAACGTGGAGGTGCCGTCCGTTCGGCACTTGATCGGATCTACCGCGATCTGAATCGCTGCGAGTACGACTCCATCAACCGCGTTCTTGTAACGCTTCCGCTTAGCGATCTTCAAAGGTATGAAGATCCACTCTCCCCTTGCTCGTTGCTGGTTTCTCCATAGATGGATCTTGGTGAACGCGTAGGAAATTTTTTGATTTACTACTACGTCTCCCAACATCTAGGGCATATTTCCAACAGTCTCCCACTTGCACTAGAGTTAATAATCTAGTTCACATCACCATGTGATACGCATTGTTAATGAATATAACACCCAATGAGTTCTGGGGCTCGATCATGCTATGCATGTGAGAGAGGTCTTATAGTCGACGGGTCTGCGACATTCAGATCCATATGTACTTTGCAAATCTCTATGTCAAACTGTAAACACTTCTACCACGCTCCACTTGGTACTATTCCAAATGGCTGCTCCACTATATGTATCCAGTTGCATAAGGTGGCTAGCGGGTGTCTGTCTCTCCCACCTTAGTTGGATTGGATTCGATGAAAAGGGTCCTTATGAAGGGTAAATAGCAATTGGCATATCACGTTGTGGTTTGGACGTAGGTAAGAAACGTTCTTGCTAGAAACCTATAGCAACCACGTAAAAACTTGCAACTACAAATTAGAGGACGTCTAACTTGTTTTTGCAGCATATGCCGTGTGATGTGATATGGCCAAAAGGATGTGATGTGATGCATTGGTGATGTATGAGATTGATCATGTTCTTGTAATAGGGTTCACGACTTGCATGTCGATGACTATGACAACCGGCAGGAGCCATAGGAGTTGTCTTATATTATTGTATGACCTGCGTGTCAATCATAAACGCCATCTAATTACTTTACTTTATTGCTAAACGTTAGCTATAGTAGTAGAAGTAATAGTTGGCGAGACAACTTCATGAAGACACAATGATGGAGATCATGATGATGGAAATCATGGTGTCGTGCCGGTGACAATGATGATCATGGTGCCCCGAAGATGGAGATCAAAGGAGCAAGATGATATTGGCCATATCATGTCACTATATTGATTGCATGTGATGTCTATCAGTTTACATCTTATTTGCATAGAACGACGGTAGTAAATAAGATGATCTCTCAATAAAATTTCAAGAAAGGTGTTCACCCTAACTGTGCACCGTTGCTAAGGATCGTCGTTCCGAAGCACCACGTGATGATCGGGTGTGATAGGTTCTAACGTGCGCATACAACGGGTGTAAGCCAGATTTACACATGCGAAACACTTAGGTTGACTTGACGAGCCTAGCATGTACAGACATGGCCTCGGAACACGGAAGACCGAAAGGTCGAACATGAGTCGTATAGAAGATACGATCAACATAGAGATGTTCACCATAGATGACTAGTCCGTCTCACGTGATGATCGGACACGGGCTAGTTGACATGGATCATGTATCACTTGGAAGACTAGAGAGATGTCTATCTAAGTGGGAGTTCATTAATAATTTGATTAAATGAACTTAATTATCATGAACTTAGTCTAAAAATGTCCTTGCAAATTATGTCGTAGATAGCTCGCACTGTAGCTCCACAGTTTTATTGATACAATCCTAGAGAAAAGTAAGTTGAAAGTTGATGGTAGCAATAATGCGGACTGGGTCCGTGATCTGAGGATTGTCCTCATTGCTGCACAGAAAGCTTATGTTTTTGATGTACCGCTAACTGCACCACTCCCTCAAGCGTTGTCTGTAGATGTTGTGAACATATGACAGGCACTTTTTGGTGACTACGTGATAGTTCAATGCGTCATGCATTACGGCTTAGAATTGAGGCTCCAAAACATTTTGAACGTCGCGGAACATATGAGATGTTCTAGGAGCTGAGATTGTGATCTCAGGCTCGTGCCTATGTTGAGAGGTATGAGACCTCCAACAAGATTCTTTGTCTGCAAGATAAAGGAGAATAGCTTAATCGGTGAGCGTGAGCTCAGATTGTCTGGGTGCTACAATCACTTGAATCAAGTGGGAGTTAATCTTCCAGATGAGATAGTGATTAATGCAGTTCTCCAAGTCACTGCCACCAAGCTACTAGAGCTTCGTGATGAACTATAACATGCCAGGGATGGATAAGATGATCCTTGAGTTGTTCGTGATGTTTGACACCACGAAGGTAGAAATCAAGAAGGAGCATCAAGTGTTGATGGTTAAGTGAAACCACTAGTTTCAAAAGGGGCAAGGGCAAGAAGGGAAAACTTCAGGAATGGCAAGCCAGTTGTTGCTCTAGTGAAGAAATCCAAGGTTGAGCCCGAACCCGAGACTAAGTGCTTCTGTTATGAGGAGAATGTTCGCTGAAGCGGAAAAACCCTAGATGCTTGGTAGATAAGAAGGCTGGTAATGTCGATGGAAGTATATTTGATATACGTGTTAGTGATGTGTACCTTGCTGGTACTCCTAGTAGCACCTGGGTATTGGATACCGGTTCGGTTGCTAAGTGTTAGCAACTCGAAATAAAAGCTACGGAATAAACGGAGACTAGCTAGGTGAAAGGTGACGATGTGTGTTGGAAGTATTTCCAAGATTGATGTGATCACCATCGCACGCTCTCTCTACCTTCGGGATTTGTGATAAACCTAAATAAATTTTATCTGGTGTTTGCGTTGAGCATGAACGTGATTAGATCATGATTAGTGCAATACGGTTATTCATATAAGTTAGAGAATAATGGTTATTCTATTTACATGGATAATGCCTTCAATGGTCATACACCCACTCGGAATGGTTTATCGAATCATGATCGTAGTAGTACACATGTTCATAACGTTGGTACCAAAAGATATAAAGTTAATAATGATAGTACCACATACTTGTGGCACTGCCACTAAATGTCATATTGGTATAAATCGCATGAAAGAAACTCCATGCTGATGGATTTTTGACTCACTCGATTTTGAATCGGTTGAGACATGCGAGCCATGCCCTTTTGGCAAGATGACTCAGACCCCGTCTTCCGGTATGATGGAGTGGACTAGTGGCTTATTGGAATTAATACATGTTGATGTATGTGGTCCAATGAGTGTTAAACACACAGTGAATATCGTTATTTTTTCTTTACCTTCACTGATGATTTGAGTGAATATGGGGATATTTACTTAAACACGAGTCTGAAATGTTTTAAAGGTTCAAGGAGTTTCACAGTGAAGATAAAGATCATCGTGACAAGAAGATGAAATGTCTACGATATGATCGTGGAGGTGAATATCTAAGTTACGAGTTTGGTATGCAATTTTAGACAATGTGGAAATTGTTTCACAGCTCACGCCTCCCGGAACACCATAGTGTGATGGTGTGTTCGAACGTCGTAGTCGTGCTCTATTGGATATAGTGAGTACTATGATGTCTCTTATCGTTTTGCCACTATCGTTATGGGGTTATGCATTAAAGACAAATCCATTCACTTTAATAGGGCACCATCTAAGTCTGTTGAGATGACACCGTGAGAATTATGGTTTGACAGAAGCCTAAGCTGTCATTTCTTAATGTTTGGGGCTGCGACGCTTATGTGAAAATGGGTTTTCACCTAGCGAGCTCGAACCCAAAGCAGACAAATGCATCTTCATAGAATACCCTAATGAGACATTGGGTATACCTTCTATCTCAGATCCAAGCGCAAAAGGTGTTTGTTGCTAAGAACGGGTCCTTTCTTGAGAAAGAGTTTCTCTCGAAAGAATTGAGTGGGAGGAAGATAGAACTTGATAAGGTTGTTGAACCTTTGTTTCAACCAGAGAATAGCGCAACACAGAAAGATGTTTCTGTAGATCCTACTCAGTTGAAAAGGAAGTTAATGATGATGATCATGAAGCTTCGGATCAAGTCACTATCGAACCTCGTAGGTCGACAAGGACGCGTACTGCTCCTGAGTAGTACAACAACCCTGTCTTGGAAATCATGTTGTTGGACAACGATGAACCTACGAACTATGGAGAAGCGATGGTGGGCCCGGATTCCAACAAATGGCTAGGAGCCATGAAATCCGAGAAAGGATCCATGTATGAAAACCAAGTATGGACTTTGGTAGCCTTGCCTGTTGAATGGCGGGTCATTGAGTACAAATGGACCTTTGAGATAAACATAGACGCTAATGGTGAATTGTCACCGTTTATAAAGCTCGACTTGTCGCAAAGAAGTTTCCGCCAAGTTCAAGGAGTTGACTGCGATGAGATTGTCTCATCTGTAGCGATGCTAAAAGTCTATTAAAATTTTGTTAGCACTTGCTGCATTTTTCGATTATGAAATCTGGCAGATGGATGACAAAACAAGGTTTCCGGAATGGTTTCTGTAAGGAAGAGTTGTATGTGATACAACCAGAAGGTTTTGTCAATCCTAAGGATGCTAATAATATGCAAACTCCAACGATCCTTCTATGGACTGGAGCAAGCATCTCGGAGTTGGAATATATGCTTTGATGAGGTGATCAAAGTGTTTAAGTTTATACAAAGTTTATGAGAAACTTGTATTTGCAAGAAAGTGAGTGGGAGCACTATAGAATTTCTTACAAGAATATGTAGTTGACATATTATTGATCGGAAATTATGTAGAATTTCTGGAAGAGCATGAAGGGTTTTTTGAAAAGAGTTTTTTCAAAGGAAGACCCAGATAAAGCTACTATTTTATTGAGCATCAAGATCTATAGGGATAGATCAGTTCGCTTGATAAGTTTTTCGACGAGGACATACCTTGACAAGTTTTTGAAGGAGTTCAAAATAGATGGGTCCAAGAAGGAGTTCTTACTGTATTGTAAGGTGTGAAATTGAGTAAGACTCAATACTCGACCACGGCAGAAGATAAAGAAAAGATGAGTGTCATCTCCTATGCTTTAGCCATAGGCTCTATATAGTATGCCATGCTGTGTACCGCACCTGTGTGTGCCTTGCCATGAGTCTGTCAAGGGGTACAAGAGTAATCCAAGAGTGGGTCACTGGACAGCGGTCAAAGTTATCCTTAGTAACTTGAGAACTAAGGAAATATTCTCGATTATGGAGGTGATAAAGAGTTCATCGTAAAGGGTTACGATGATGCAAGCTTTAACTCCAATCCGGATGACTCTTAGTAGAAATCTGGCTACGTATAGTGGAGCAGCCATTTGGAATAGCTCCAAGTGGAGCGTGGGAGCAGTATCTACAAATATGACATGGAAAGTTTGCAAGGTACACACGGATCTGAATGTCGCAGACCCGTTGACTAAAAACCTCTTTCACGAGCAGAACATGAACAAACCCCAGAACTTATTGGGTGTTAATCACATGATGATATGATCACATGGTGATGTAAGTGTTAATCACATGGTGATGTGAACTAGATTATTGACTCTAGTGCAAGTGGGAGACTGTTGGAAATATGCCCTAGAGGCAATAATAAAATGGTTATTATTGTATTTCCTTGTTCATGATAATTGTCTATTGTTCATGCTATAATTGTGTTAACCGGAAACCATAATACATGTGTTAATACATAGACCACAACATGTCCCTAGTAAGCCTCTAGTTGGCTAGCTCGTTGATCAACAGATGGTCACGGTTTCATGACCATGGACATTGGATGTCGTTGATAACGAGATCACATCATTAGGAGAATGATGTGATGGACAAGACCCAATCCTAAGCATAGCACAAGATCGTGTAGTTCGTTTGCTAAAGATTTTCAATGTCAAGTATCGTTTCCTTAGACCATGAGATTGTGCAACTCTCGGATACCATAGGAATGCTTTGGGTGTGCCAAACGTCACAACGTAACTGGGTGCTATAAAGGTGCACTACGGGTATCTCCGAAAGTATCTGTTGGTTGGCACGAATCGAGACTGGGATTTGTCACTCCGTGTGACGGAGAGGTATCTCTGGGCCCACTCGGTAAGACATCATCATAATGAGCTCAATGTGACTAAGGAGTTAGCCACGGGATGATGTATTACGGAACGAGTAAAGAGACTTGCCAGTAACGAGATTGAACAAGGTATAGGGATACCGACGATCGAATCTCGGGCAAGTACCATACCGATAGACAAAGGGAATTGTATACGGGATTAATTGAATCCCCGACATCGTGGTTCATCCGATGAGATCATCGTGGAGTACGTGGGAGCCAACATGGGTATCCAGATCCTGCTGTTGGTTATTGGCCGGAGAAGTGTCTCGGTCATGTCTACGTGTCTCCCGAACCCGTAGGGTCTACACACTTAAGGTTCGATGACGCTAGGGTTATAGGGAAATGGTATACGTGATTACCGAAGGTTGTTCGGAGTCCCGGATGAGACCCCGGACGTCACGAGGAGCTCCGGAATGGTCCGGAGGTAAAGATTGATATATAGGAAGTCCAGTTTTGGTCACCGGAAAGTTTTCTGGCTCATCGGTAGTGTACCGGGAGTGCCGGGAGGGTGCCGGAGGACCCCCGAGAGGGGTGTGACGACCAAAGGACCTCATGGGCCCTTAGAGGAGGTGTGCCAGCCCATATTGGGTCGGCCAAGACCATCTATGTGGGCCCATGTGGCTGGAGATAAGGAGATAAGGCAAAAAGGATTTAAAAGGAGGAGATCCACCTCCCTTGTGGGAGGTGGACTCTCCCTTTAATTCGGCCGACCCTCTCCTCTTTGGAGTAGAGGCCAAGCCAGCCCTCCACGTCCCTCCTCCTATATATACTTGAGGTTTTGGATGTTTTGAGACAAGATTTGATCTCTCTCTCTCACGGCGAAGCCCTACCTCTCTTCTTCCTCCTCCGCAGCGCTTAGGCGAAGCCCTGTCGGAATACCTTGCTACTCCACCACCACCACGCCGTCGTGCTGCTGTTGGAGCCCTTCCCCAACCTCTCCTTCCTCCTTGCTGGATCAAGGTGTTGGAGACGTCACCGGGCTGCACGTGTGTTGAACGCGGAGGTGCCGTCCGTTCGGCACTTGATCGGATCTACCGCGATCTGAATCGCTGCGAGTACGACTCCATCAACCGCGTTCTTGTAACGCTTCCGCTTAGCGATCTTCAAAGGTATGAAGATCCACTCTCCCCTTGCTCGTTGCTGGTTTCTCCATAGATGGATCTTGGTGAACGCGTAGGAAATTTTTTGATTTACTACTACGTCTCCCAACATCTAGGGCATATTTCCAACAGTCTCCCACTTGCACTAGAGTTAATAATCTAGTTCACATCACCATGTGATACGCATTGTTAATGAATATAACACCCAATGAGTTCTGGGGCTCGATCATGCTATGCATGTGAGAGAGGTCTTATAGTCAACGGGTCTGCGACATGCAGATCCATATGTACTTTGCAAATCTCTATGTCAAACTGTAAACACTTCTACCACGCTCCACTTGGTACTATTCCAAATGGCTGCTCCACTATATGTATCCAGATTGCTACTACGGGTCACCCGGATTGGTGTTAAAGCTTTGCATCGACGTAACTCTTTACGACGAACTCTTTATCACCTCCATAATCGAGAAACATCTCCTTAGTATTTTAGTTACTAAGGATAATCTTGACCGCTGTCCAGTGATCCACTCCTGGATCACTCTTGTACCCCTTGACGAACTCATGGCAAGGCACACACAGGTGCGGTACACAGCATGGCATATTATACAGAGCCTATGGCTAAGGCATAGGGGACGGAATTCGTCCTTTCTCTTTCTTCTGCCGTGGTCGAGCTTTGAGTCTCACTCAACTTCACACCTTACAAAGCAGGCAAGAACACTTCTCTCTGTCTAATCCATTTTGAACTCTTTCAAAATCTTGTCAAGGTATGTACTCATTGAAAGTCTTATCAAACATCTTGATCTATCTTGATGCTCAACAATTAGGCAGCTTTATCCAGGTCTTCCTTTAAAAAACTCTTTTCAAACAACCGTTTATGCTCTCTAGAAATTGTACATCATTTCCGAATAGCAATATGTCATCCACATATACTTATCAGAAACTGTATAGTGCTCCCACTCACTTTATTGCAAATACAAGTTTCTCGTAAATTTTGTATAGACTCAAAAACTTTGATCACCTCATCAAAGTGCATATTCCAACTCCGAGATGATTGCTTCAGTTCATAGAAGAATCATTGAAGCTTGCACACCTTTTAGCATCCTTAGGATTGACAAAACCTTCCGGTTGTATCACATACAACCTTTCCTCAAGTAAACCATCAAGGAAATGATGTTTTGATATCCATGTGCCAGATTTCATAATTGAAAAATGCAGCAACTGCTAACATAATTCCAACAGACTTTAGCATCACTACGAGTGAGAAAGTCTCATCGCAGTCAACTCCTTGAACTTGTCGTAAACTTCTTTGCAACAAGTCGAGCTTTACAAATGTTGACATTTACCATGAGCGCATGTCTTCATTTTAAACATCCATTTTGTACTCAACGACCCACCGTCCAATGAGCAAGTCTACCAAAGTCTACACTTGGTTTTCATCCATGGATCCTTTCTCGGATTTCATGGCCTCTAACCATTTGTCGGAATCCGGGCCCATCATCGCTCCTCCACAACTCGTAGGTTCAACGTTGTCCAACAACTTGACCTCTAAGACAGGGTTGCCGCACCACTCAGGAGCAGTACACGTCCTTGTCGACCTACGAGGTTCGATAGTAACTTGATCCGAAGCTTCATGATCATCATCATTAACTTCCTCTTCAACTAACGTAGGCTTCACAGAAACAACTTCCTGTGCTGCGCTACTCTCTGGTTGAAATAGAGGTTCAATAACCTCATCAAGTTCTATCCTCCTCCCACTCAATTCTTTCAAGAGAAACTTTTTCTCGAGAAAGGACCAGTTTTAGCAAAATACATTTTATGCTTGGATCTAAGATAGAAGGTTCACCCAACTATTCTTAGGGTATTCTATGAAGATGCATTTGTCCACTTTGGGTTCGAGCTCATTAGGTGAAAACATTTTCCACTCAAGTGTGGCAGCCCCAAACGTTAATAAATGACAGCTTAGGTTTGTATCAAACCATAATTCACACGGTGTCATCTCAACGGATTTAGATGGTGCCCTATTTAAAGTGAATGTAGTTGTCTCTAATGCATAACCCCAAAATTATAGTAACAAAACGATAAGAGACATCATAGCATGCACCATATCCAATAGAGCACGACTATGACGTTCGGACACACCATCACACTATGGTGTTCCAGGTGGCGTGAGTTGTGAAACAATTCTCACATTGTCTAAAGTTGTATGCCAAACTCGTAACTCAGATATTCACCTCCACGATCATATTGCAAATATTTTTATCTTCTTGTCACGATGATCTTAAAACTTCACTCTGAATTTGCTTGAACCTTTCAAACGATTCAGACTTGTGTTTCATTAAGTAAATATACACTATATCTACTCAAATCATCAGTGAAGGTAAGAAAATAACGATATCCACCACACTCTACAAGACTCATTGGATTGCATACATCAACATGTATCATTTCCAATAAATCACTTGCCCGCTTCATCCAAACAGAAAACGGGGTCCTTAGTCATCTTGACCAAGAGGCATGGTTCGCATGTCTCAACCGATTCGAAATCGAATGAGTCCAAAGATCCATCAGCATGGAGTTTCTTCATGCGCTTTATACCAATATGACATTTAGCGGCAGTGCCACAATGTAGCGACCCGACCTGAAAGGTCGAATCTCCGGTGTTTCTGTACCATCCCAAGAACATGCTGGTACACACACGGTACATTGATGTATATATCAAAGGGAAATCACACAACATTATATTAACGAAATCTCATATCGAGTCCTTTATTACAATAATCATTACAATAAAGTGGCTGAAGGCCAACTCATGAGAATATCTAAATCTTGCGGAAGCGTCGAAGGTAGATGAGTCCATCTGACTCCAAGGGCATCTCACCAAGCGTAGAACGTTGTCCTCACTCCTGGTCGGAAAAGTACTCTGCAACATGATACGTTGCAGCCGTGTAGGTCAGCATATGGAATATGCCGGCAAAGTCACAAGAGAGGGGTGAAAAGATAATCATCTAATCTATATGCATATATGACAGGTGGGGTGGTATGTTTTTGCGTAAAGCCAAGTTTTTCCTACATCAAGAGAGGGGCTAAGCAAAATATTACTAAGTTGGTTGATTAATGAGGTGGTTCCACCAACCAATTCTCATACCCAAATTATTAATACCCACCTCATCATATTAATTGTGTTGAGAGTTCCGGAAGTTTCAGTTCCTTTGGCTCAAGTCATCCATGACTGTGGACACGGCTAATCGATTAGGTTTGAATACTCTGCAGAGTTTTGCACACGTTCCCCACAAGATTTGGTCGCCTCCGTTTGATTTCTCGCACTTCAGGGTGTTTGAGAAACGGATGACCAAAGCATGGTCTTCCAAAGGCTTTCCCTGCGACTCTGTCGGTGCCCATCCTTTCCTACCGTTCTTCTACATCTCGTAGCACCGCCTGTCCAGGGTTACCACGATATCCAACCAAGCCAGAGCCCATAATGACTTGTCGTTGTGCAGGTAAGCCTTGGGTCTTAAAGCATCCATCCATCTCTTTGTGCCTGGGTGGATCTTTCCGCGTGAATACTGGCCATCTCCAGCATCACCTAGGCAAATCCACTGGTTTCTCCAGGGTGCCGTTCAACCATCATCCACCCAGAGGTATGTTGAAAACTCAGAGTCTTGAAATCTTGATCATTATGTAGGTCTTGAAATTATTAACTCTCTCAACTCTCATGAATCACACAACCAACCCCGTCTACTAATAGCATAGCAAAAGTAAAACAACGTTTCCCGGGGCCAATGTTGTCAAAGGGGTTGAGGAGGTACCTACCGCATGATACTACAACAATGTAACCAAGTTTCCAACTAACCTATCTTGCATGCAATTGGGGAGATGGTAGAAATAATGCATATAAAACATGGGTAAAACATGATCAAGGTGACTTGCCTGATTGATGATCTTCGTACGTGAGTGACTCTAAGTAACAAGCTTCGCACTCCGGATAATCTAACCAAACAAACAAACACTCAATAAGTATACAACCAAAATATTGTAACTCACAACCATCAACCATGAATTAGTAAACAATCAAGACAAAACAATGCACAAGTCACATGTAAGAAAAACACACCAAGTTTTGTTCTCAAAAGGTGATGAGTAAACCACTACTAACATAACAAAACTATTTTATAATAACAAAACAATAGTTGACAGCAAGGAAACAATAATATATTTTATTAATAAATAGAAGAAAATCAATTTAAGTTTGTTGGGAAAACTTTAGTAAAGTTTATAAAAGTTTTGATAAACACTATATGAAACAAATATAGTTTCACTAACAAAAGAGCAAAACAAAACTTATTACTTATTAGCAAAACATGTTCTTAACAGAAAACAATTTACAAATAAACTTGTTTTAGAAAACAGAATTAAATTATATAAAACTTTGCTGAAAACAAAACTATTACTAATTAGTTGTTTTAATCAAATTAAACCTACTTTGAAAAGAAGTTGTGATTCTTATATTAGCAAAGAAATAAACTAAAAAAAATTATATTTTTATTAACAATAAATAAAACACTAAATGTTTAATCAACAGAACCTACTAAGCAAATTAAAAACTAAATCTAAATTAAACTAACTAAAACTAAGTAAATAAAACTATATTATAATACTAGGCAGATTCTGTTTATAGCTAGAACACTAATCAAAATCATCCTAAAAATCCTCAAACTAAACATGGTAATATTCCTAACCAATATCAAACAGTAGCAAAAAGATTCATATCAAAATCTATTTTCAAACTCTAGTTATTCAGATTTGAAGATTTTGAGCAAATTTGATTCAATTCAAATTTTATAGTTCAAATTTGAAATTTAAAAGTACAGGGTGAATCTACATGAAAAATGTGAGCTATTGCAAAAAGAATCAACTCAAAACATTAAATAGATTAAAAGTTATAGCTAAAACAATTTTCTAAAACATTCTGTTTAACTAAAACTAAACAAAAAGAAGAAAATTTCTACCGGACGGACAGGGGTGACGTGGCACTATCCTATTGGCTGGCTAGCGCGTGTGTTGGACTGTTGCGGGCGGTCAACCAGACCGTAAAGGAAAACGATTCAGGGATTAAGGGGTTCTAATCTTAGCCGTGGATTTTGGATCCAAGGGGTGGAGATGAGCCCGAAGATTTTACCGGAGGGGAGGTGGACTCCGGCGATGGTGACGGTGGCCGGTGGTCGAGGACGTTGCCGGAGGGGTCCCCGGTGGTCGAGAGATGCAGCGAAGGGGTTCAGACGACGGCGGGCGAGGTCCGGCGTCGAACGAAGGGGTCGGAGAAGGGCGAGGATGACCGAGGCGATGGCTACGGGCGATGAGAGCTCCGGTGGTGGAGGCAACTCCGCCGAGTGATTTAGCAGCGTTCTGGCAACGTGAGAGAGGGGATTCGGGGGGAAATGGATGCGGGGAGTGGCCGGTACTTATAGGGGGTGCGGGGAGTGCAGGGGAGGAGAGAGGAGAGAGATCCGGGGGGGAGGGAGTAACTGCCGGCGAGGTCCGGCGTCGCGTGCGGGGAGGAAGACGACCGCGTGGGCTAACGGTCGGTCGGGGTGGGGTCCGCCGCTCAGCGAGAGAGGGAGAGATGAATGCACGTCGGCCGGCCGGCTTGTAATTAATACGCGAGTAAAAGCCTACGGGCCGGCCCGTTTAATTCTAAATCCGTTACCGTTTTCTTTTTAATGTTTTCCAGCGACAATCAAAAGATTTTAAAACATTCAAACCTTGGTTAAAAGTAGGAAATAAATATATCAAGATTGATAGAATAATAAATGCTATTTAATGAACATTTTTATTCTGTCATTTGAGTAATTTCAAAAAAAAATATTATTTTCAGAATTGCCTATTTGTTTTTAAATCCTTTTTTGCAAATATTTTCAGAATAACTCCTGGTTATTTTTGTTCAAATAAATCACCAATTAGTCCCTGGTGTGGAGTGTCATGTTCCTCCTCTCTTATTTGAACTTTTTAGCAAGATTTCAAATAGGTGAAAGCAACACATTGAAAGTAGAAAGAGGTTTCAGAAATTCAGAGAAGGCATTTCAACTAACACATACATTCAAACAATGATGATGGTGGATGCATAGCTATATTCATAACATTCCAAAATGGAATTTTGGGATGTTACACACAAGTATGTGGTACTATCATTATTAACTTTGTATCTTTTTGGAACCATGTTATGAACATGTGTATTACTACGATCAAGTTTCAACAAACCATTCTTACTGGGTGCATGACCATTGAAGGTATTATTCATGTAAATAAAATAACCATTATTCTGTAACTTAAATGAATAACCGTGTTACAATGAACATGATCTAATCACGTTCATGCTCAACGCATAAACACCAAATAACATTTATTTAGGTTCGTCACTAATCTCGAAGGTAGAGAGAGCGTGAGATGTTGATCACATCAACCTTGGAAACATTTCCAACCCACATCGTCACCTCACACTTAGCTAGTATCCGTTTATTCCGTAGCTTTTACTTCGAGTTACTAACATTTAGCAACCGAACCGGTATCCAATACCCAGGTGCTACTAGGAGTACTAGCAAGGTACACATCAATAACACGTATATCAAATATACTTCTGTCGACTTTGCCAACCTTCTTATCTACCAAGTATCTAGGGTTGTTCCGCTTCAGCGACCGCTCTCCTCATAATCGAAGCACTTAGTCTCGGGTTTGGGTTAGACTTTGGGTAGCTTCACTGGAGCTGCAACTGACTTGCTATGCATGAAGTTTCCCTCCTTGCTCTTGCCCTTCTCGAAACTAGTGGTTTTGACTAACCATCAACACTTGATGCTCCTTCTTGATTTCTACCTTCGCGGTGTCAAACATCGCGAACAGCTCAGGGATCATTATTTCTATCCATGGCGTTTATAGTTCTTCACCAAGTTCTAGTAGCTTAGTGACACCGACATGGAGAACAACATCAATCACTATCTTATCTGGAAGATCAACTCCCACTCGATTCAAGCGATTGTAGCACCCAGACAATCTGAGCACATGCTCAAAGATTGAGCTATTCTCCTTGATCTTACAGGCAAAGAATCTTGTTGGAGATCT
Source organism: Hordeum marinum (assembly GCA_022496015.1). NCBI lineage: Eukaryota > Viridiplantae > Streptophyta > Magnoliopsida > Poales > Poaceae > Hordeum > Hordeum marinum. The sequence goes on along the minus strand of CM039677.1, from coordinate 22,187,364 downwards.
CATATCTCGCAACACGGGCACGAGCCTGAGATCCTAATTTCAGCTCTTAGAACATCTCATATGTTCCATGACGTTCAAAACGTTTTGGAGTCTCAATTCTAAGCTGTAATGCATGACGCACGAAACTATCAAGTAGTTATCAGAATGTGCCTGTCAGATGTTCACAACATCTACAAACAACGCTAGAGGGGTTGGCGCACCGAGCGGTGCATTAAGGACATAAGCCTTCTGTGCAGCAATGAGGACAATCCTCAGATCACGGAGCCAGTCCGCAATATTGCTACCATCATCTGTCAACTCTATTTCTCTAGGAACATATAAAAATTCAAGGGAGCTACAGCGCGAGCAAGTAATCTACAACATAATATGCAAAGACACTACTGACTATGTTCATGATAATGAGTTCAATTAATCATATTACTTAAGAACTCCCACTCAAATTGACATCCCTCCGGTCATTCAAGTGATACATGATCCAAATTCACCAACTCAAGTCCGATCATCACGTGAGTTGAGGTGGTTACAATGGTGAACATCATCATGTTGATCATATCTGCTATATGACTCATGTTCGACCTTTTGGTCTCTTGTGTTCCGAGGCCATGTCTGTACATGCTAGGCTCGTCAAGTTTAACCTGAGTGTTCTACATGTGCAACACTGGCTTGCACCCGTTGTATGTGAACGGAGAGTCTATCACACCCGATCATCACGTGGTGTCTCAACATGACAAACTTTCGCAACGGTGCACACTCGGGGAGAACACAATTTATCTTGAAATTAAGTGAGAGATCACCTTATAATGCTACCGTCGTCCTAAGCAAAACAAGGTGCATAATAGGATTACCATCACATGCAAATCATAAGTGACATGATATGGCCATTAACTTCTGCTTTTGATCTCCATCATGAAAGTACTGGCATGATCTCCATCGTCACCGGCATGACACCATGATCTCCATCAATGTGTCGCCATCGGGGTTGTCGCGCCCACCATGCTTCTACTACTATTGCTACCATTAAGGACAGTAAAACTAAACCTAATCCCTGCTCTCTCACGCATTTAACAATTCTAACCGTTAGATTCAAATTACAGGCCGTTTCTGGCCGTTCGATTGGTGACTAATCTCGTAGTTTGATGCTTAGCGGGCTGGATGTCCTATGCGCAGCTACTCCGGTGGCCGAATCGCAGTATTCTGGTTTGTTGGGCCCAACACCCGCAAAAGCCCATGTAGTCCTGTTGCATATTTCCATTTCACGCATTGCCTTTGTCTCAAAAAAATTCTTGACGCATTGCCTCACGATATTCTAAAAACACATCGTGAACCCTAACGGAGGAGACGGCCATGGCTCATGGCGCGGCGGCGGCGCCATCCCCATGAACTCTGCCCCGTGCGGCGCCATCCCCGTGACCTCTACCACGTGCGATGATGGCTCCCTCCTACCCTGCAGCCGTGTGGCGGCGTCTACTGCAACTCGTCAGTTCACCCCGTGCGGTACCGTCTCCCCTCCGACCCCGACCTCATGCGGTAGCGCTTACTGCGACTGTTAGCTGGCCGATGGCGGCCCTCCCCTTCCTGTCCTTGGACTCTCGTCTCTCTCCAGCGGGAACCCTGGTATGCCGCCGCCGCCGCCGCTTAATCCCAACGTTTCGGGCTGTGCCACGATGCTAGGCCGATCCAGTCGAGTCCATGCGGCGGCGCCGGTTCTGGCAGCACCACTTCCGCCACCGCGTACTCACGGCGCTCAGTCGATCTAGCTTCTTCCTGATCTAACCCGTTGAAGACTCTGCTGCCACGTGTGCTGCTACTATTTGATCTGCTAACTCGTGCAGCTTCTGTTTGTAGATTGCAGTCGTCATTTCGATATTCCTGGATCCACTGTATTTAGTATCTCGGTGGGTTGATGCATTACCGTGGCCATTGATGAGAAGGATAACCTATTGATATTCCTGGATCCGATGTATTTAGTATCTCGGTGGGTTGATGGATTAGAGTGATCCTTGATGTGCAGGATAATCTATCGATTTAATCCAATGTATAATTGGTGTTGCTCCTACCTATTGAGGTCGCCCCTTCTCTCGTTTCGTTGGTTTCCCTTGAGTCCACTACTTGCCTGATTTCGTGGGCTTCTGCCTGGTTCATTCGTGAGAGAGTTCAGTACGTATGGATTTTGGTCGAATGTTCTCCTGAATGTATGTTTTTCACGCAGGAAAAGCAGGGGCAAACCACTCTTCAGTTCGACTGCAGCATCCCTATGTGAGTTTCACCTGTCACTCCTGGATAGATTAACATATTTCCTTGTGATTAACTGTGCTCCTTCCTGTTACGTATGCATCAGGTACATCTTCTGCTGTTCTCTCCAAAATTTGTTTTTTTTTGGCCCAGCATATTCAGCAAATATACATAATCTCTTCGTTATAAAACAAATTGTGCACGAGAAAGTGTTTGCCAAGCTGCTACCGCAAGCTTAATACTAAACAAGAAACTGCAGGCTTGATTCCACTTCACCAACATATTTAGAGAAGGCGACCAGGTCAGAAATAAATATGCAGCTTCGACAACATATTTAGAGAAGACGTCCAGGTCAGATCTAAATATGCAGCTTCCATAAAAGATTTATAAGAAAATTCTTTATGTGAGGTGCAGCAAATTAGCCACATTAATTGTCAGGATCCTGCAATCGAATAATCAGAATCAGCTATTTCGTGAATTAATCAAAACCGTTTCAGTCCCGTACACCTAGACTATTCCAGCAACAAAACCAGGGAAAATACTTGCAGGGCTACAAAGCTTGCTCATGTAGTTTGGTTGGATTCCATTGCTGGCCTTTTTACAATGGATCCAGGTCATGTAAGTGCATATGGAATAAAAAAAACTGGTAACATAATGTATGTGTTCAAATCACATATCGCTTTTCAATGTGCTAACAATCTGCTTCATGATAATTTTTCCAAGAGACGTCACTGAACTCAAACGATCATTATCTCTGCATACATAAAGTGACACCTCTTCAAAACCAGGTACATGTGGAAATGCAACAAATAGAAGGAACAATTTCTTGACACAGATTTGTTTGTTGGATTGCCTGTTACAATGATTTATTGCAGGTTACTTTTCATCATCAGTGCTGGTGCTTTCTTCAGTTGTACAGTTTGGGTATACATGCAGTCACTTCTTTGCTATACTTGAAACATGTATTTCACAACTTTGAACATGTTTATTTGATATTTTGATGCCACGCATCAACTCCATTTGCGATGTCTCAATAAGATATAGTATTTTTTTTCAGTTTATTAAGTTTCATCATAAACAACCCCATATATTATTTATCAAAATTAATCCATCGATAGTTGCACGTCTATATGCCATATTCCTTTCCTGCTCTGACTGTGCCTATCCTGATTTTTTTGTCAAGTTCACTGTTTTGGAAAGATGTTAAATAGCACTCTCAAGATTCAAAACTGGCTAACTGAGAATTTTTGTAGACTATCCAAGATTATATAAAGAAGTGGTATGTAAATATTTGTGTCATCTATACCCTAATTTCATTCTCTTGAACTATCACCCTCACCTCCCAACACATACACACCTCCTGCTGCTGCGCGCAAAAAGGAACATTCGCCAGAGCCTCTACATTTTACATTGAAAATGTATCGTGGGATTTTAAGAAGAAATGATTTTTCACAATGTAAATCCCTATAAATCTCCTGCCAAAATTGACGGCCATGGCAAGGTGCCGCATTTTTGGCCGTTCGTTTACGGCCATAATGCCTATCATTCTATTGAAGAAAAAAAGATGGCTGCTTGAGAACCACAAACTCAAACCAACTACAAAGTACAGCTCAACAGAAGTTTAGCTACCTATTTATGTTTATCTAGCCAAACTTTCCTTTTTCTTTTCTTGATATATGTATGAAAATGTCCCTCATTCTACTGAAAAAAAATAGATGGTGCTTGAGACCCAAACTCAAAGCAACTACAAGTACATTAGGCCTAAGAAAATAGAAGCTCAATAGACTACTTTCCTGCGGTCAAATCAGATTCCTCTCTTCAATTATGTACCAGTAGTTTAAAAAGTTAAGAAGCAATCACAAACGCAAGAAAGCATAATACCGCAGAACATGGTATACAAATTGCTTTATACCCCAAATAACTACAAGAGCAAAATATATGGGCGCCGCAACGCGCGCCTTCAACGATCTAGTTTAGCGATAAAGTAAAGCATTACATAGCGCTTAATGATTGACATGCAGGTCATACAATAATTAAAGACAACCCTATGGCTCCTGTCGGTTGCTGTACTCATCGACATGCAAGTCGTGATAATCTATACATCACATGATCATCACATACATCACACATATCACATCACGTAATTGGCCATATCACATCACAACATACCCTGCAAAAACAAGTTAGACGTCCTCTAATTATTGTTGCATGTTTTACGTGGCTGCTACGTGTTTCTAGCAAGAACGATTCTCACCTACGCATAAACCACAACGCTGATACATTATTTGCTTTTCAACCTTCTCCAGGACCGCCTTTGTCGAATCCGATCCAACTAAAGTGAGAGAAACTGCCACCCGCAAGCCATGTAGGCAACAAGTTGCGTCGAGGGAACCGGTCTCTCGTAAGCGTACGAGTAATGTTGGTCTGGGCCGCTTCATCTCACAATACCGCTGAGCCAAAATACGACCAAGGGAGGAAGCAATCTAAGCATCAACGCCGACAAACCTTTTGTGTTCTACTCGAGATCTCATCAACACATAGACCTAGCTCATGATGCCACTGTGGGGGAACGTTACATGGGAAACAAAAAATTTCCTACGCACACGTAGATCTATCCATGGTGATGAGCATATACGAGAGGGAGAGTGGATCTACATACCCCTATAGATTGCTAAGCGGGAAGCGTTAAGAAACGCGGTTGGTGTAGTCGAACATCTTCGCGATCCAAATCGCCGAGCGTCCCGCGATCTCATCACGATCCGTCCCGTGAACTCATCACGATCCGTCCCGCGAACTCATCACGATCCGTTTCGCGATCTTGATCACGATCCATCCCGCAAACTCATCATGATCCGTCCCGCGAACTCGTCATGATCCGTCCCGCGAACTCATCACGAACTGTCTCGCGATCTTGATCACGGTCCTTCCGATCTAGCGCCGAACGGACAGCACCTCCGCGTTCAGCACACGTGCAGCTTGATGACGATATCCACCGTCTTGATCTAGAAAGAGGAAGTGAAGAGGAAGTAGAGTTCACCGGCAGCATGACAGCGCTCCGGCGATGGTGGTGGAGCAATTCCGGCAGGGCTTCGCCTAAGCACTGCGGAAATACGATCTAGAGGAGCACCGGTGGAACGGGTAGCACGTGCTCGTAAAATCAAGTGCAAAACACCAATACCATCAGTTTATATAAGAGGGAGGGAGGAGGAGGGCTGGCGCACAAGGCTGCCCTTGTACAAGGAGGAGAGGAGGAATCCTCCTCCAATCCTAGTAGGACTAGGATTCCTCCTTTCCTACTTGGAATCTCTTTCCACCTTGCGTTTTTTCTTTCTCTTTCAACTCCAGCCACACGGGCCTCTTAGAGGAATTCCACCAGCCCACTAAGGGCTGGTTTTCACCCTCCCATAGCCCATGTAGCCTCTTGGGTCGAAATATCTCTCCAGATGGTCCCCCGGTACACTACCGGCACTCCCGGTACACTACCGATGAGCCAAAAACTTTTCCGGCGACCAAAATAGGACTTCTTATATATGAATCTTTACCTACGGACCATTCCGGAGCTCCTCGTGATGTCTGGGATCTCATACGGGACTCCGAACAACCTTCGATCACGACCATACATAACTCTATACTACCGAAACGTCACCAAACCTTAAGTGTGCAGACCCTGCGGGTTCGAGAACTATGTAGACATGACCGAGACACCTCTACGGCCAATAACCAATAGCGGGACCTGGATGACCATATTGGTTCCTACATATTCTACGAAGATCTTTATCGGTCGAACCTCTATGTCAAGGATTCAGTTAATCCCGTATGATGTTCCCTTTGTTCTTCGGTATGTTACTTGCCCGAGATTCGATCGTCGGTATCTCCATACCTAGTTCAACCTCGTTACCGGCAAGTCTCTTTACTCGTTCCGTAATACAAGATCCCATGACCAACACTTAGTCACATTGCTTGCAAGGCTTATTGTGATGTTGTATTACCGAGTGGGCCCTGAGATACCTCTCCGTTACATGGAGTAACAAATCCCAGTCTTGATCCATGCCAACCCAAAAGACACCCTCGGAGATACCTGTAGAGCACCTTTATAGTCACCTAGTTACGTTGCGATGTTTGATACACACAAGGCACTCCTCCGGTGTCAGTGAGTTGCATGATCTCATGGTCATAGGAACATATACTTGACATGCAGAAAACAGTAGCAATAAACTGACACGATCATATGCTACATTTGTAGTTTGGGTCTTGTCCATCACATCGTTCTCCTATTGATGCGACCCTGTTATCAAATGACATCTCATGTCCATGGCTAGGAAACCTTAACCATCTTTGATAAATGAGCTAGTCCATTAGAGGCATACTAGGGACATGGTTTTGTCTATGTATCCACACATGCATCTAAGTTTCCAATCAATACAATTATAGCATGGATAATAAACGATTTATCATGAACAAGGAAATATGATAATAACTAATTTATTATTGCCTCTAGGGAAATTTCCAACATAGAGAACTCATATACCTCTTCGCTCCCTCTTGCTGGATCAAGAAGGCGGAGATCGTCATCGAGCTGTACGTGTGCTGAACGCGGAGGTGCCGTCCGTTCGGTGCTAGATCGGAAGGACCGTGATCAAGATCGCGAGACGATTCGTGATGAGATCGAGGGACGGATCATGATGAGATCGCGGGACGGATCGTGATGGGATCGCGGGACGCTCGGTGATTTGGATCGTGAAGACGTTCGACTACATCAACCGCGTTTCTTAACGCTTCCCGCTTAGCGATCTACAAGGGTATGTAGATCCACTCTCCCTCTCGTAGATGCTCATCACCATGGATATATCTTGCGTGTGCGTAGGATTTTTTTTGTTTCCCATGCAACGTTCCGTAACAGTGGCATCATGAGCTAGGTCTATGTGTAGATGAGATCTCGAGTAGAACACAAAGAGTTTGTGGGCATTGATGCTTAGATTGCTTCCTTCCTTGGTCGTGTTTTGGTTCAGCAGTATTGTGGGATGAAGCAGCCCAGACCAACCTTACTCGTACGCTTACGAGAGACTGGTTCCATCGACTGACGTGTAACCTTGTTGCACAAAGATGGCTGGCGGGTGTCTGTCTCTCCTACTTTAGTTGGATCGGATTCGACAAAGGCGGTCCTTGAGAAGGTTGAAAAGCAACTTATGTATCACAGTTGTGGTTTTGCGTAGGTGAGAATCGTTCTTGCTAGATACCCATAGCAGCCACGTAAAACTTGCAACAACAATTAGAGGGCGTCTAACTTGTTTTTGCAGGGTATGTTGTGATGTGATATGACCAATTGCATGATGAGATATATGTGATGTATGAGATGATCATGTATTGTATAGAATATCGTGACTTTGCATGTCGATGAGTACGGTAACCGGCAGCAGCCATAGGGTTGTCTTTAATTATTGTATGACCTGCATGTCAATCATTAAGCGCTATGTAATGCTTTACTTTATCGCCAAGCGGTAGCAATAGTAGTAGAAGCATGGTGGGTGCGACAACCCCGATGGTGACACGTTGATGGAGATCATGGTGTCATGCCGGTGATGATGGAGATCATGCCGGTGCTTTCAAGATGGAGATCAAAAGCACAAGTTCATGGCCATATGATGTCACTTATGATTTGCATGTGTTGTTAATATTTTTATGCACCTTGTTTTGCTTAGGATGGTGGTAGCATTATAAGGTGATCCATCACTTAAATTTCAAGATAAACTGTGTTCTCTCCGAGTGTGCAGCGTTGTGAAAGTTCATCGTGTCGAGACACCACGTGATGATCGGGTGTGATAGACTCTACGTTCACATACAACGTGTGCAAGCCAGTGTTGCACATGCAGAACACTCGGGTTAAACTTGACGAGCCTAGCATGTACAGACCTGGCCTCAAAACACAAGAGACGGAAAGGTCGAACATGAGTCATATTGTAGATATGACCAGCATGATGATGTTCACCATTGCAACCACCTCAACTCACGTGATGATCGAACTTGAGTTGGTGAATTTGGATCATGTATCACTCGAATGACCGGAGGGATGTCAATTTGAGTGGGAGTTCTTAAGTAATATGATTAATTGAACTCATTATCACGAACATAGTCAGTAGTGTCTTTGCAAATTATGTTGTAGATAGCTTGCGGTGTAGCTCCCTTGTTTTATTGATATGTTCCTAGAGAATAGTAAGTTGAAAGATAATGGCAGCAATATTGTGGACTGGGTCCGTGATCTGAGGGTTGTCCTCATTGCTGCACAGAAGGCTTATGTCCTTAATGCATTGCTCGGTGCGCTACCCCCTCTAGCATCGTTTGTACATGTTGTGAACATCTAACAGGCACGTTCCGATGACTACTTGATAGTTAAGTGCGTCATGCATTACGGCTTAGAATTGAGGCTCCAAAATGTTTTGAATGTCACGGAACATATGAGATGTTCTAGGAGCTGAAATTATGATCTCAGGCTTGTGCCCATGTTGTGAGATATGAGATCTCCAACAAGATTCTTTTCCTGCAAGATGAAGGAGAATAGCTCAATCGCTGAGCATGTGCTCAGATTGTCTGGGTACTACAATCGCTTGAATCGAGTGGGAGTTAATCTTCCAGATAAGATAGTGATTGATATAGTTCTCCAAGTCACTGTCACTAGGCTACTTGAGCTTCGTGATGAACTATGAAATGCCAGGGATAGAAATGATGATCTCTGAGCTATTGGCGATGTTTGACACCGCAAAAGTAGAAATCAAGAAGGAGCATCAAATGTTGATGGTTAGTAAAACCACTAGTTTCGAGAAGGGCAAGGGCAAAGAGGGAAACTTCATGGATGGCAAGACAGTTGTTGCTCCAGTGAAGCAACCCAAAGTTGAAACCAAACCCGAGACTAAGTGCTTCTATTATGAGGAGAGCGGTCACTGAAGCAGAACAACCCTAGATACTTGGTAGATAAGAAGACTGGCAACATCGACAGAAGTATATTTGATATACGTGTTATTGATGTGTACCTTGCTGGTACTCCTAGTAGTACCTAGGTATTGGATACCGGTTCGGTTGCTAAATGTTAGTAACTCGAAATAAAAGCTATGGAATAAACGAAGACTAACTAAGGGTGAGGTGAAGATGTGTGTTGGAAATGTCTCCAAGGTTGATGTGATCAACATCGCATGCTCTCTCTACCTTCGGGATTAGTGACGAACGTAAATAAATGTTATTTGATATTTGCGTTGAGCATGAACGTGATTAGATCGTGTTTATGGCAATACGGTTATTCATTTAAGTCAGAGAATAATGGTTATTCTGTTTACATGAATAATACCTTCAATGGTCATGCACCCAATGAATGGTTTTTTGAATCTTGATCATAGTAGTACACATGTGTTGGAAATATGCCCTAGAGGCAATAATAAATTAGTTATTATCATATTTCCTTGTTCATGATAATCGTTTATTATCCATGCTATAACTGTATTGATCGGAAACTCAGATACATGTGTGGATACATAGACAACACCATGTCCCTAGTATGCCTCTAGTAGACTAGCTCGTTGATCAAAAGATGGTTAAGGTTTCCTAGCCATGGACATGAGATGTCGTTTGATAACAGGATCACATCATTACGAGAATGATGTGATGGATAAGACCCAAACTACAAACATAGCATATGATCGTGTCAGTTTATTGCTACTGTTTTCTGCATGTCAAGTATATGTTCCTATGACCATGAGATCATGCAACTCACGGATATCGGAGGAGTGCCTTGTGTGTATCAAACGTCGCAACGTAACTGGGTGACTATAAAGGTGCTCTACAGGTATCTCCGATGGTGTCTGTTGAGTTGGCATGGATCGAGACTGGGATTTGTTACTCCGTGTGACGGAGAGGTATCTCAGGGCCCACTCGGTAATACAACATCACAACAAGCCTTGCAAGCAATGTGGCTAAGTGTTAGTCACGGGATCTTGTATTACGGAACGAGTAAAGAGACTTGCCAGTAACGAGGTTGAACTAGGTATGGAGATACCGACGATCGAATCTCGGGCAAGTAACATACCGAAGAACAAAGGGAACGTTATACGGGATTAACTGAATCCTTGACATAGAGGTTCGACCGATAAAGATCTTCGTAGAATATGTGGGAACCTATATGGACGTCCAGGTCCCTCCATTGGTTATTGACCGTAGAGGTGTCTCGGTCATGTCTACATAGTTCTCGAACCCGCAGGGTCTGCACACTTAAGGTTCGGTGACGTTTCGGTAGTGTAGAATTATGTATGGTGGTGACCGAAGGTTGTTCGGAGTCCCGGATGAGATCCCGGACGTCACGAGGAGCTCCGGAATGGTACGGAGGTAAAGATTCATATATAGGATGTCCCAGTTTGGTCGCCGGAAAAGTTTCGGGCTCATCGGTAGTGTACCGGGAGTATCGGTAGTGTACCGGGAGTGCCGGTAGTGTATCGGGGGACCTCCGGGAGGGGTATTTCGACCCCAAGAGGTCCATGGGCTGTGGGAGAATAATAACCAGACCTTAGTGGGCTGGGAAAACAGCCACAAAGGCCCATGGCGCAGGAGAGAAAGTCCTAAAGCAAAAAGTGGAAAATCAGCCAATAGGAGGCAATCCTACTCCAACTAGGATTGGAGGTGAAGTAGGATTGCTCCCACCTCCTATTTCGGCCGACCCAAAGGCCTTGGATGCCTCTCCTCTCCTCTCCTCCTATATATACTAGTGGATTGGGTGGTTTTTGGACAGAATTTCCGGCCACGTGCTACCCGTTTCACCGGTGCACAGTTTCTCCTCTAGATCGGTTTTCCGCAGCGCTTAGGCGAAGCCCTGCCGGAATCACTCCACCACCATCACCGGAGCGTCGTCATGCTGCCGGTGAATTCTCTCTCCTCTCCACCTCCTCTTGGTGGATCAAGACGGTGGAGATCGTCATCAAGCTGCACGTGTGCTGAACGCGGAGGTGCCGTCCGTTCGGCGCTAGATCGGAAGGATCGTGATGAGATCGCGGGACGGATCGTGATGGGATCGCGGGACGGATCGTGATGAGATCGCGGGACGCTCGGCGATTTGGATCGCGAAGATGTTCGACTACACCAACCGCGTTTCTTAACGCTTCCCGCTTAGCGATCTACAAGGGTATGTAGATCCACTCTCCCTCTCGTAGATGCTCATCACCATGGATAGGTTTGCGTGTGCGTAGGAAAAAATTTGTTTCCCATGCGACGTTCCCCAACAGTGGCATCATGAGCTAGGTTGATGGTTCGATGAGATCTCGAGTAGAACACAAAAGGTTTGTGGGCGTTGATGCTTAGATTGCTTCCTCGCTTGGTCGGATTTTGGTTCAGCGGGATTGTGAGATGAAGCGGCCCGGACCAACATTACTCGTACGCTTACGAGAGACCGGTTCCCTCGACGCAACTTGTTGCTTAGATGGCTTGCGGGTGATAGTTTCTCTCACTTTAGTTGGATCGGATCCGACAAAGGCGGTCCTTGAGAAGGTTGAAAAGCAATCTATGTATCACCGTTGTGGTTTATGCGTAGGTGAGAATCGTTCTTGCTAGATACCTGTAGCAGCCACGTAAAACATGCAACAACAATTAGAGGACGTCTAACTTGTTTTTGCAGGGTATGTTGTGATGTGATATGGCCAATTACATGATGGGATATATGTGATGTATGAGATGATCATGTGATGTATAGAATTTCACGACTTGCATGTCGTTGAGTACGGCAACCGGCAGGAGCCATAGGGTTGTCTTTAATTATTGTATGACCTACGTGTCAATCATTAAGCGCTATGTAATGCTTTACTTTATCGCTAACCAGTAGCAATAGAAGTAGAAGCAGGGCTGGCGCCACAACCCCAATGGCAATACATTGATGGAGATCAAGATGATGGAGATCATGGTGTTGTGCCGGTGACGATGGAGATCATGCCGGTGTTTCGAAGATGGAGATCTTAAACACAAGTTCATCGCCATATCATGTCTCTTATGAATTGCATGAGATGTTAATCCTTTTATGCACCTTGTTTTGCTTAGTACGGCGGTAGCATTATAAGGTGATCCCTCACTTGAATTTCAAGATGAACTATGTTCTCCCCGAGTGTGCACCGTTGCGAAAGTTCGTCGTGTTGAGACACCACGTGATGATCGGGTGTGATAGACTCTACGTTCACATACAATGGGTGCAAGCCAGATTTGCACGCGCAGAACACTCGGGTTAAACTTGACGATCCTAGCATGTACAGACATGGCCTCGGAACACGAGAGACCGAAAGGTCGAACATGAGTCATATAGTAGATATGATCAACATAATGATGTTCACCATTGCAGCCACCTCAACTCACGTGATGATCGGACTTGAGTTGGTGAATTTGGATCATGTATCACTCGAATGATCGGAGGGATGTCAATTTGAGTGGGAGTTCTTAAGTAATATGATTAATTGAACTCATTATCATGAACATAGTCAAAGTGTCTTTGCAAATTATATTGTAGATTACTAGCTCGCGCTGTAGCTCCCTTAAATTTGTATATGTTCCTAGAGAAATAGAGTTGAAAGATGTTGGTAGCAATATTGTGGACTGGGTCCGTGATCTGAGGATTGTCCTCATTGCTGCACAGAAGGCTTATGTCCTTAATGCACCGCTCGGTGCGCCACCCCCTCTAGCGTGGTCTATAGATGTTGTGAACATCTGACAGGCACGTTTCGATGACTACTTGATAGTTTAGTGCGTCATGCATTACGGCTTAGAATTGAGGCTCCGAAACGTTTTGAACGTCACGGAACATATGAGATGTTCTAGGGGCAGAGATTGTGATCTCAGGCTCGTGCCTGTGTTGCGAGATATGAGATCTCCAACAAGATTCTTTGCCTGTAAGATGAAAGAGAATAGCTCAATCATTGAGCATGTGCTCAGACTTTCTGGGTACTACAATCGCTTGAATCGAGTGAGAGTTGATCTTCCAGATAAGATAGTGATTGATGTAGTTCTCCAAGTCACTGTCACTGAGCTACTAGAACTTGGTGATTAACTATAAAATGCCAGGGAAAGAAATGTTGATCCCTGAGCTGTTCGTGATGTTTGACACCGCGAAGGTAGAGATCAAGAAGGAGCGTCAAGTGTTGATGGTTAATCAAACCACTAGTTTAGAGAAGGGCAAGAGCAAGGAGGGAAACTTCATGGATAGCAAGTCAGTTGCTGCTCCAGTGAAGCAACCCAAAGTTGAACTCAAACCCGAGACTAAGTGCTTCTGTTATGAGGTGAGCGGTCGCTGAAGCGGAACAACCCTAGATACTTGGTAGATAAGAAGGCTGGCAACATTAATAGAAGTATATTTGATATACGAGTTATTAATGTGTACCTTGCTAGTACTCTTAGTAGCACCTGGGTATTGGATACCGGTTCGGTTGCTAAATGTTAGTAACTCGAAATAAAAGCTACGGAATAAACGGAGAACTAGCTAAGGGTGAGGTGACGATATGTGTTGGAAGTGTTTCCAAGGTTGATGTGATCAACATCGCACGCTCTCTCTACCTTCAGGATTAGTAACGAACCTAAATAAATGTTATTTGGTGTTTTGCGTTGAGCTTGAACATGATTAGATCTTGTTTATTGCAATACGGTTATTCATTTAAGTTAGAGAATAATGGTTATTCTGTTTACATGAATAATACCTTCAATGGTCATGCACCCAGTGAGAATGGTTTGTTGAAATCTTGATCGTAGTATTACACATGTTCATAACATTGATGTCAAAAGACACAAAGTTAATAATGATAGTACCACATACTTGTGGCACTGCCGCTAAATGTCATATTGGTATAAAGCGCATGTAGAAACTCCATGCTGATGGATATTTGGACTCATTCGATTTCGAATCGGTTGAGACATGCGAACCATGCCTCTTGGGCAAGATGACTAAAGGACCCCGTTGGATGGAGCGGGCAAGTGATTCATTGGAAATGATACATGTTGATGTATGCAATCTAGTGAGTCTTGTAGCGTGCAGTGGATATCGTTATTTTCTTACCTTCACGGATGATTTGAGTAGATATAGTGTATATTTACTTAATGAAACACAAGTCTGAATCGTTTGAAAGGTTCAAGCAAATTCAGAGTGAAGTTTAAAGATCATCGTGACAAGAAGATAAAAATGACTGCGATATGATCGTGGAGGTGAATATCTGAGTCACGAGTTTGGCATACAACTTAAGACAATGTGAAAGTTGTTTCACAACTAAACGCCACCTGGAACACCATAGTGTGATGGTGTGTCTGAACATCATAGTTATGCTCTATTGGACATGGTGCGTAATATGATGTCTCTTGTCGTTTTACTACTATAATTTTGGGGTTATGCATTAGAGACAACTACATTCACTTTAAATAGGGCACCATCTAAATCCGTTGAGATGACACCATGTGAATTATGGTTTGATAGAAACCTAAGCTGTCATTTCTTAATATTTTGGGATGTGACACTTGTGTGGAAAATGTTTTCACCTAATGAGGTCGAACCCAAGGCGGACAAATTGCATCTTCATAGAATACCCTAAGATCAGTTGGGTGAACCTTCAATCTCAGATCCTAGTGCAAAATGTTTGTTGCTTAAACGGATCCTTTCTCGAGGAAATGTTTCTCTCGAAAGAATTGAGTGGGAGGAAGATAGAACTTGATGAGGTTGTTGAACCTTTGTTCAACCAGAGAGTAGCGCAGCGCAGAAAGATGTTTCTGTGAAGCCTACGTTAGTTGAAGAGGAAGTTAGTGATGATGATCATGAAGCTTCAGGATCAAGTTACTATCGAACTTCGTAGGTCGACAAGGATGTGTACTGCTCCTAAGTGGTACGGCAACTCTGTCTTGGAGATCATGTTGTTGGACAACGATGAACCTACGAGCTATGGAGAAGCGATGATGGGCCCGGATTCCGACAAATGGTTAGAGGCCATGAAATCCGAGATAGGATCCATGTATGAAAACCAAGTGTAGACTTTGGTAGACTTGCTCGTTGGACGGCAGGTCGTTGAGTACAAATGGATCTTTAAAATGAAGACAGACACTGATGGTGAATGTCACTATTTGTAAAGCTCGACTTGTTGCAAAGATGTTTGTGACAAGTTCAAGGAGTTGACTACGATGAGACTTTCTCACTCGTAGTGGTGCTAAAGTCTGTTGGAATTATGTTAGCAGTTGTTGTGTTTTCAATTATGAAATCTGGCAGATGGATGTCAAAACATCGTTTCCTTAACGGTTTACTTGAGGAAAGGTTGTATGTGATACAAGCAGAAGGTTTTGTCAGGCCTAAGGATGCTAAAAGGTGTGCAAGCTTCGGTGATCCTTCCATGGACTGAAGCAAGCATCTCGGAGTTGGAATATATGCTTTGATGAGGCGATCAAAGTTTTGATGTTTATACAAAGTTTACGAGAAACTTGTATTTGCAATAAAGTGAGTGGGAGCACTATAGAATTTCTGATAAGTATATGTGGATGACATATTGTTGATCAGAAATAATGTAGAGTTTCTGAAAAGCATAAAACAGTCATTTGGAAAGTGATTTTCAAAGGAAGACCTGGATAAAGCTACCTAATTGTTGAGCATCAAAATCTATAGAGATAGATCAAGATGCTTGATGAGACTTTCAATGAGTGTATACCTTGACAAGATTTTGAAAGAGTTCAAAATGGATCAGCCAGAGAAATAGTTCTCGTCTGATTTGTAAGGTGTGAAGTTGAGTGAGACTCAAAGCTCGACAACAGCAGAAGAAAGAGAAAGGACGAACGTCGTCCCCTATGCCTTAGCCATAGGCTCTATATTATGCCATGCTGTGTACCGCACCTGTGTGTGACTTGCCATGAGTCTGTCAGGGGGTACAAGAGTGAACCGGGAGTGGATCACTGGGCAGCGGTCAAGATTATCCTCTGTAACTAAGATACTGAGGAGATGTTTCTCGATTATGGAGGTGATAAAGAATTCGTCGTAAGGAGTTACGTCGATACAAGCTTTAACACTAATCCGGATGACTCGTAGTAGCAATCTGGATACGTATAGTGGAGCAGCCATTTGGAAATAGTACCAAGTGGAGTGTGGTAGCAGTGTTTATGGTTTGACATAGAGATTTGCAAAGTACACACGGATCTGAATATCGCAGACCCGTTGACTATAAGACCTCTCTCACATGCAAAGCATGATCGAGCCCCAGAACTCATTGGGTGTTAGATTCATAACAATGCGAATCACATGGTGATGTGAACTAGATTATTGACTCTAGTGCAAGTGGGAGACTGTTGGAAATATGCCCTAGAGGCAATAATAAATTAGTTATTATCATATTTCCTTGTTCATGATAATCGTTTATTATCCATGCTATAACTGTATTGATCGGAAACTCAGATACATGTGTGGATACATAGACAACACCATGTCCCTAGTATGCCTCTAGTAGACTAGCTCGTTGATCAAAAGATGGTTAAGGTTTCCTAGCCATGGACATGAGATGTCGTTTGATAACAGGATCACATCATTACGAGAATGATGTGATGGATAAGACCCAAACTACAAACATAGCATATGATCGTGTCAGTTTATTGCTACTGTTTTCTGCATGTCAAGTATATGTTCCTATGACCATGAGATCATGCAACTCACGGATATCGGAGGAGTGCCTTGTGTGTATCAAACGTCGCAACGTAACTGGGTGACTATAAAGGTGCTCTACAGGTATCTCCGATGGTGTCTGTTGAGTTGGCATGGATCGAGACTGGGATTTGTTACTCCGTGTGACGGAGAGGTATCTCAGGGCCCACTCGGTAATACAACATCACAACAAGCCTTGCAAGCAATGTGGCTAAGTGTTAGTCACGGGATCTTGTATTACGGAACGAGTAAAGAGACTTGCCAGTAACGAGGTTGAACTAGGTATGGAGATACCGACGATCGAATCTCGGGCAAGTAACATACCGAAGAACAAAGGGAACGTTATACGGGATTAACTGAATCCTTGACATAGAGGTTCGACCGATAAAGATCTTCGTAGAATATGTGGGAACCTATATGGACGTCCAGGTCCCTCCATTGGTTATTGACCGTAGAGGTGTCTCGGTCATGTCTACATAGTTCTCGAACCCGCAGGGTCTGCACACTTAAGGTTCGGTGACGTTTCGGTAGTGTAGAATTATGTATGGTGGTGACCGAAGGTTGTTCGGAGTCCCGGATGAGATCCCGGACGTCACGAGGAGCTCCGGAATGGTACGGAGGTAAAGATTCATATATAGGATGTCCCAGTTTGGTCGCCGGAAAAGTTTCGGGCTCATCGGTAGTGTACCGGGAGTATCGGTAGTGTACCGGGAGTGCCGGTAGTGTATCGGGGGACCTCCGGGAGGGGTATTTCGACCCCAAGAGGTCCATGGGCTGTGGGAGAATAATAACCAGACCTTAGTGGGCTGGGAAAACAGCCACAAAGGCCCATGGCGCAGGAGAGAAAGTCCTAAAGCAAAAAGTGGAAAATCAGCCAATAGGAGGCAATCCTACTCCAACTAGGATTGGAGGTGAAGTAGGATTGCTCCCACCTCCTATTTCGGCCGACCCAAAGGCCTTGTCTGCCTCTCCTCTCCTCTCCTCCTATATATACTAGGGGATTGGGTGGTTTTTGGACAGAATTTCCGGCCACGTGCTACCCGTTTCACCGGTGCACAGTTTCTCCTCTAGATCGGTTTTCCGCAGCGCTTAGGCGAAGCCCTGCCGGAATCACTCCACCACCATCACCGGAGCGCCGTCACGCTGCCGGTGAACTCTCTCTCCTCTCCACCTCCTCTTGCTGGATCAAGAGGGTGGAGATCATCATCAAGCTGCACGTGTGCTGAACGCGGAGGTGCCGTCCGTTCGGCGCTAGATCGGAAGGATCGTGAGGAGATTGCGGGACGGATCGTGATGGGATCGCGGGACGGACCGTGATGAGATCGCGGGACGCTCGGCGATTTGGATCGCGAAGATGTTCGACTACACCAACCGCGTTTCTTAACGCTTCCCGCTTAGCGATCTACAAGGGTATGTAGATCCACTCTCCCTCTCGTAGATGCTCATCACCATGGATAGGTTTGCGTGTGCGTAGGAAAAAATTGGTTTCCCATGCGACGTTCCCCAACAACATGTTCATAACATAGATGCCAAAAGATACAAAGTTAATAATGATAGTACCACATACTTGTGGCACTGCCGCTAAATGCCATATTGGTGTAAAGCGCATGAAGAAAACTCCATGCTGATGGATCTTTGGACTCATTCGATTTTGAATCGGTTGAGACATGTGGACCATGCCTCTTGGGCAAGATGACTAAGATCCCGTTTTCCGGCTTGATGGAACGGGCAAGTGACTTGTTGGAAATGATACATGTTGATGTATACGGTCCAATAAGTGTTGTAGCATGCGGTGGATATCGTTATTTTCTTACCTTCATTGATGATTTGAGTACATATAGTGTATATTTACTTAATGAAACACAAGTCTGAATCGTTTGAAAAGTTCAAGCAAATTCAGAATGAAGTTTAAGATCATCGTGACAAGATAAAAATGTCTACAATATGATCGTGGAGGTGAATAGCTGAGTTAGGAGTTTGGCATACAACTTCAGGCAATGTGAAAGTTGTTTCACAACTCATGCCACCTGGAACACCATTGTGTGATGGTGTGTTCGAACATCATAATCGTGCTCTATTGGATATGGTGCGTACTATGATGTCTCTTATCGTGTTTCCTCTATCGTTTTGGGGTTTTGCATTAGAGACAACTACATTCACTTTAAATAGGGCACAATCTAAATCCGTTGAGATGACACCATATGAATTATGGTTTGATAGAAACCTAAGCTGTCATTTCTTAATGTTTGGGGCTACGACGCTTCTATGAAAAAGGTTTTTCACCTAATGAGCTCGAACCCAAAGCGGATAAATGCATCTTCATAGAATACCCTAACGTAACAGTTGGGTATACCTTCTATCTCAGATCTGAGCGAAAAGTTTTTGTTGCTAAAATGGGTCCTTTATCGAGAAAGAGTTTCTCTTGAAAAAATTGAGTGGGAGCAAGATAGAACTTGATGAGGTTGTTGAACCTTTGTTTCAGCCATAGAGTAGCGCAGCGTAGAAAGATGTTTCTGTGGAGCCTACGTCAGTTGAAGAGGAAGTTAATGATGATGATCATGAAGCTTCGGATCAAGTTACTATTGAACCTCGTAGATCGACAAGGACGCGTACTACTCCTGAATGGTACGATAACCCTATCTTAGAGGTCATGTTGTTGGACAACGATGAACCTATGAACTATGGAGAACAAATGATGGGCCTGGATTCCGACAAATGGTTAGAGGCCATGAAATCCGAGAAATGATCCATGTATGAAAACCAAGTATAGACTTTGGTAGACTTTCTCATTGGATGGCAGGTCGTTGAGTACAAATGGACCCTTAAATTGAAGACAAACGCTATGGTAAATGTCACCATTTATAAAGCTTGACTTGTCGCAAAGAAGTTTACGCCAAGTTCAAGGAGTTGACTACGATGAGACTTTCTCACTCGTAGTGATACTAAATCTGTTGGAATTATGTTAGGAGTTGCTGCGTTTTTCAATTATGAAATCTGGCAGATGGATGTCAAAACATCGTTTCCTTCTTTGAGTAAAGGTTGTATGAGATACAACCAGAAGGTTTTGTCAGTCCTAGGGATGCTAAAAGGTGTGCATGCTTCAGTGATCCTTCTATGGATTGAAGCAAGCATCTCGGAGTTGGAATATACGCTTTGACGAGGTGATCAAAGTTTTTGAGTCTATGCAAAGTTCATGAGAAACTTGTATTTGCAATAAAGTGAGTGGGAGCACTATAGAGTTTCTGATGAGCATATGTGGATGACATATTGTTGAGTTTCTAGAAAGCATAAAGGGTTGTTTGAAAAGAGTTTTTCAAAGGAAGACCTGGATAAAGCTACTTAATTGTTGGGCATCGAGATCTATAGAGATAGATCAAGACATCTGATAAGACTTTCAATGAGTAGATACCTTGACAAGATTTTGGAAGAGTTCAAAATGGATCAGTCGAAGAAAGAGTTCTTTCCTGATTTGTAAGGTGTGAAGTTGAGTGAGACTCAAAGTTCGACCACGGCAGAAGAAAGAGAAAGGACGAAGATCGTCCCCTATGTATTAGCCATAGGCTCTATATTATGCCATGCCGTGTACCGCACCAGGTGTGTGCCTTTCCATGAGTCTGTCAAGGGGTACAAGAGTGATCCAGGAGTGGATCACTGCACAGCGGTCAAAATTATCCTTAGTAACCAGAGGACTAAGGAGATGTTTCTCGATTATGGAGGTGATAAAGAGTTCGTCGTAAAGAGTTACGTCGATGCAAGCTTTAACACCAATCCGGATGACTCTTAGTAGCAATCCGGATACATATAGTGAAGGAGCCATTTGGAATAGTTCCAAGTGCATGGTGGTAGCAGTATTTACAGTATGACATAGAGATTTGCAAAATACACACGAATCTGCATATCGCAGACCCATTGACTAAAATTACCTCTATCACATGCAAAGCATGATCAAGCCCGAGAACTCATTGGGTGTTAGATTCATAACAATGCGAATCACATGGTGATGTGAACTAGATTATTGACTCTAATGCAAGTGGGAAACTGTTGGAAATATACCCTGGAGGCAATAATAAATTAGTTATTATCATATTTTCTTGTTCATGATAATCGTTTATTATCCATGCTAGAATTGTATTGATTGGAAACTCAGATACATGTGTGGATACATAGACAACACCATGTCCCTAGTATGCCTCTAATAGACTATCCCGTTGATCAAAGATGGTTAAGATTTCCTAGACATGGACATGAGATGTCATTTGATAATGGGATCCCATCATTAGGAGAATGATGTGATAGACAAGACCCAACTATAAACTTAGCATATGATCGTGTCAGTTTATTGCTACAGTTTTTTGCATGTCAAGTATCTGTTCGTATGACCATGAGATCATGCAACTCACTAACACCGGAGGAGTACCTTGTGTGTATCAAACGTCGTAACGTAACTGGGTGACTATAAAGGTGCTCTACAGGTATCTCCGAGGGCATCTGTTGGGTTGGCATGGATCAAGACTGGGATTAGTTACTCTTTGCGATGGAGAGGTATCTCAGGGCCCACTCGGTAATACAACATCACAATAAGCCTTGCAAGCAATGTGACTAAGTGTTAGCCACGGGATCTTGTATTACGGAACGAGTAAAGAGACTTGCCGATAATGAGATTGAACTAGGTACAGTGATGCCGACGATCGAATATCGGGCAGGTAACATGCCGAAGAACAAAGGGAACAACATACGGGATTATCTGAATCCTTGACATAGAGGTTTAACCGATAAAGATCTTCGTAGAATATGTAGGAACCAATATGGGCATCCAGGTCCCACTATTGGTTATTGACCGTAGAGGTGTCTCAGTCATGTCTACATAGTTCTCGAACCCGCAGGGTCTGCACACTTAAGGTTCGGTGATGTTTCGGTAGTATAGAGTTATGTATGGTGGTGACCGAAGGTTGTTCGGAGTCCCAGATGAGATCCCCGGACGTCACGAGGAGCTCCGGAATGGTTCAGAGGTAAAGATTGATATATAGGAAGTCCTGTTTTGGTCACGGGAAAAGTTTTGGGCTCATCGGTAGTGTACCGGGAGTGCCGGGAGGGTGCCGGGGGACCATCGGGAGGGGTATATCGACCCAAAAGGCTAAATGGGCTGTGAGAAGAGGTATACCAGCCCTTAGTGGGCTGGCCTAAGTCCCACAAGAGGCCCATGCGGCTGGAGTGGAAGGAGAAGGAAAAAAGGCTAAGGTGGAAAGAGTTTCCAAGTAGGAAAGGAGGAATCGTAGTCCTACTAGGATCGTAGTCCTTGCGCCAAAGGCCAAAGGGCTGGCCCCTTGTGTGCTAGCCTCCTCCCTCTCTCCGTCCTCCTATATATAATAGAGGTTTTGAGGGTTGAGACACAGAAAACAGCCACATGCTGCCTCTCCTCTAGATCGTAGTTTCTCCTCTGGATCGGTTTTCAGCGGTGCTTAGTGGAAGCCCTACTGGAATAGCTCCACCACCATCGCCGCAACGCCGTCGCGCTGCCGGACAATTCATCTACCTCTCCGCTCCCTCTTGCTGGATCAAGAAGGCAGAGATCGTCATCGAGCGTACGTGTGCTGAACGCGGAGGTGTCGTCCGTTTGGTGCTAGATCGGAAGAACCGTGATCAAGATTGCGGGACGGATCGTGATTGGATCGCGGGACGGATCGTGATGGGATCGCGGGACGCTCTGCGATTTGGATCGCGAAGACGTTTGCCTACATCAACCGCGTTTCTTAACGCTTCCCACTTAGCGATCTACAAGGGTATGTAGATCCACTCTTCCTCTCGTAGATGTACATCACCATAGATAGATCTTGCGTGTGTGTAGAAAAAATTTCGTTTTGCATGCATCGTTCCTTAACATATTGGTGACTTACTGCAAGTGGAGTCACTCAACCTATCACATAATGAGTTGGCAGGTGAAATCCCTTCAAGCTTATCGGCTCTCACATCATTGAGTCATTGAGTCGCCTGAACCTGTCATACGACAATCTGAGAGGAAAGATACCATCCGGGAGTCAACTTCAAACCCTCGAAGACCAGTCATCTATTTATATTGGCAACACAGGACTCTGCGGCCAACCACTGTCACGGAAATGTTCATCAGCCAATTCCAGGAGGAGACTGTGGAGATGCAGCCGGCGACGTGGTTTCGTTTTTTACCCCCATGAGTTCTGGATATGTGGTGGGTCTCTGGGTGGTTTTCTGTACCTTCTTGTTCAAGAGAAGATTGAGAGGTGCTTGGTACTCGCTCTGCAACAGCCTGTATGACTGGGTTTATGTTCAAGTGGCAGTTACCTGGGTTCCTTGAGAGGTAAAGTTAATGGGTAGAAGCTGAGATGAGGTCAGCGGCACTGGTTATTGGTTTGCTCTCATGAGATTTAGCATGAATGTGTCGATCGATGTTCAACTATTGTACTCTACAAGAATTAGCCAGGATATGTATTCAACGTGCATGCCATCGACTAAGATTGGTTTGTTCTGGACATGTAATTTAATACTTTGGCACATTATCTTGGATGTATCAATGGATGTTCAAGTGTATTATGCTGGAACTAGTCGCGCACATGTATATGCTCTAGGTGCATGCCATCGTCTGAGGTTGGTATAATATACCGTATATATGATGTATAACAATTGATGGTAATTTTCAGTGTGCTTTTCTGTCCCGTGGAAAATAAAGACACATTAATCCAATTGTGCAAAACTCAAACGGCAAATACCAGGTGGATGCAACCGGTGATTACAAGGATGATGATAACATGGCAGGTGATAAAGCTGGTTCTGATTTTGGATCTGGCTGGAAATTGTTCGTACTTACTCCCCATGTTCATTTTGTTATTACGCATGTATAGTTTCGGTTAATTTGAGTTGACTCACATCTCGCACAGGTTCCTTCACTTGTGAAAATGCACATGTTCTTATATATGTACATGGAAAATGTTAGTTTTCGTTTATTCAGCCCTGTAACATGCTCTGTAAGCTTTGTTGGTTAGTAATGATGCATCGGAGGCTCTGGGAGATCTACTCTAGAAAATTCCGGCTGGTGTTGGAAGGAGAAACTGTGTGTACAAAACGCTTGATAACAGTTTTGCTGTTGCCCTGTGGCTATTTTTCCTTTGCAGTTTGAACCTGGATGGGTTTTTATTAGTAGAAAATCGCCGGAAAATCCTTGTTTGCAAAACAAAACGAAAAAGTACAGAAAGGGTATTTGATGCTGGTGTAGATCGCCCCTTTTCTCTACAGAAATGAGATTTAATGTTTGACTATACATCACTTTTCCTGCATGAGGTGATGGAAACATAGAACAACAAGTACCTATATACAGACGTTTCTTACACAAGTGGTTTCGTGGTGTAGTTGGTTATCACGTCAGTCTAACACACTGAAGGTCTCCGGTTCGAACCCGGGCGAAGCCACTTTCATTTTTTGCTCTATTTTTTTCCCCACACGCATATGCCATAGCAGGTATATTATTTTGGTTGTTTAATAACACGATGCTATATGGTAGGCATGTATTCCCCTTTCTCTTGAATCCACATACAAACTGTAAAAATAACAATCCGATTATAATGCAACAACGACAAAGCCTTCCGTCCCAGGCAATTTGGGCCAGGCTTATCCGATTATAATGCAAGTCAGCAAAATCCTCTGCCTCGCACAAAGAATTTCTACCAAATTTCAATGGATACAAGACTGTTAAATATGCTCCACATTTTGTCGGCTTACATATCCATTTCAAATGCTGCTATGCCTTGTGCTTGTGTTACAGTTCGTTCCAATTTCTCCATCAATTCAGGCACACAGTTAAATGATGATGTTCTTTTTCACCAATTTGACGGTTAATAAGATTACACTGAGCAGAGCAATAAGTTTAGATCTCTCCTTTAAGTTATAATAAATGACACAGAAAAAAGACAAGCAACAAGCTTTTGAATTTCAAGCTTGCCTTCCACGGGATGGTTCATCCGACAACAGCCAAAAGTTCACCGCCGCGCCCATCAAAAGCCTCCTCGCAGTCACTTAAAACTGAATCATGTACAAGTATGTAAAAACAAAGAAACTTTCCAGAGGTGTCCAATTACTTCACAAAGAGACTTGAACACTGAAGACAAAACTATAGCGGATGGGAGGTTCAGTTCACTACCATGCACATAATATGACTATTTCAGTTATTACACGATGAAATATTAACATGAAGTGGAATACAAATTCAGTTAATTATTTACAATTAATATTTTAGAAAATAACAATAAATTGTTCCATGGCAACACCGAAGGCCACCCATGCTTGCTCAACTTACACTAGTAGAAAACAGGGCTTTGATCCAGGCCTGAAAAGCCCATTAATCCCGGTTCACTCACGAACCGGAACCCATGGGGGCATCGGTCCCGGTTCGTGAGGCCAGGGCGCCGGCCGGGCCTCGTGGGCCATTGGTCCCGATTTGTCTGACCCCTTTGGTTCCGGTTCTAGACACGAACCGAGACCAATGGGCCTCGCTCCTGGCCCACAACCATTGGTCCCGGTCACAAACCGGGACCAATGGTTGGCCTATATATACCCTCTGCCCGCGAGCAGGGCCGTGCATGTTTTTTTGGCCGGCCGTGGGAGAGCTTTCTGGTGCCCTAGCTCACCTCCTATGCACACGAGGTGTTCGATGAAATGCCCGAGCCACACTTAAGCTTTCTCCTCTCGAAGCTCCTTGTCCTAGCTCCATTTTTCTCAAGATTTGTTTAGGTTTGGCAGTCTGTCCTGTCCCGTCCCCGTCCTCACCGCCTCGATCGCCCGCGCCGATCTCGACGCCGGCACCATCGTGGTTAGCCTCTTCTTCTTATCTTCTTTCTAAAAGAAAAAAAGTTCTTACATGTATGATTTAGATAGATACTTGTGTAATTTTCTTACTTTTATTATTGTTTGTTATTATATAGTGCGATGGTTTTGGTATCCGCCTCCATCGGCCCTCGTCCTGTCTATGATTCGGATGTGGTATATATTATCTTTTATAACTATTTGTTTTATTTAGTGTTTATGACAATTATGCCAACCAATATGATATAGATTTTTTTAATCTAGGAGGTATGTGAACCGGAAATTCTAACTGACATAGAAATTCTTGTCGAGGAGTTAAATTTGGTTGAAAAAGAAAACAATTACTTGAAAGAAAAATTGCAAAGAGTTGAAGAGGAGAAGATGAAGTTGGAGTTGCATGTTGCCGATGTCGTCGACGATCACAAGATCAAGATGGATGCAATGCGCTTGAAGATTAGAAAGATTAGAAAATATGCCATTCATACTGAGGCTTGGTATCATTATGCCGTTGAATCAATTGATACCTTAGTTGCGGTTATAATCGCATTTTTTGTTGCATTCAAATTTTATAGTTTCAATGCATGTTTTAATTAGATGTTCTAGAAAGCTATATGTTGTTCAATAATGAGAACTATGTATGAATGTTATGTATTTATTTTGGTCACTACTGTACTTTGGCATTAATATGATGATGAATTTCTATTAATTTGGTCACTTCTCTATTCATGATATGTTGTAATGGTTTTTAATACACTTTATTATATGACACACACAGATGAACTGGCAATGGATGTACGGTGACCGACGCACCTCCGAGTATATTAAGGACCTGCATAATTTTCTCGAAGCGGCTGAGGAAAACAAGCAGAATGGTTTTATGCATTGTCCATGTACTGTCTGTGAGAATACGAAGGCTTTCTCCAACTCTAAAACCCTCCACTTTCACCTGCTTGAGAAGGGTTTTATGCCACACTATAATGTTTGGACCAAGCATGGAGAAAGAGGGGTTATGATGGAAGACAACGAAGAAGAAGAGGATGATGACAACTACCCGCCCCCCTGAATACGGTGATGCTGCAATGGGGGAAGCTGAAGATCAAGAGGAACCAGACGATGTGCCCGATGATGATCTTTGCCGGGTCATTGTTGATGCACAGAGAGAATGTGAAAGTGAAATGGAGAAGTTGAAGTTCGATCGCATGTTAGAGGACCACAAATAAGGGTTGTACCCAAATTGCAAAGATGACAACAGAAAGCTCGGTACCACACTAGAATTATTGTAATTGAAGGCAGACAATGGTGTATCTGATAAGGGAATTAGTTTGCTACTGAAAATAATGAAGAAGAAGCTTCCAAAGGATAATGAATTGCCCGACAGTATGTACGAAGCAAAGAAGGTTCTATGCCCTCTAGGATTGGAGGCGCAGAAGAGAAATGCATGCCCTAATGACTGCATCCTCTACCGCGGTACGTACGAGGATTTGAACGCATGCCCGGTATGCGATGCGTTGCGATATAAGATCAGAAGACATGACCCTGGTGATGTTGAGGGACAACGCACCGGGAAGAGGGTTCCTGCCAAGGTGATGTGGTATGCTCCTATAATACCACGGTTTAAACATTTGTTCAGAAACAAAAAGCATGCCGAGTTGATGCAATGGCACATAAAAGACCGTAAGAAAGACAAAAAGTTGAGAGCACCCGCTGACGGGTCGCAGTGTAGAAAGATCGAGAGAAAGATGAGCGACTTTACAGGTGACCCAAGGAATGTATGGTTTGGTTTAAGTGTAGATGGTGTTAATCCTTTTGGGGAGCAGAGCAGCAAGCATAACACATGGCCTGTGACTCTATGTATGTATTACCTTCCTCCTTGGTTGTGCATGAAGCGGAAGTTCATTATGACGCCAGTGCTCATCCAAGGCCCTAAGCAACCTGGCAATGACATTGATGTGTACCTAAGGCCATTAGTTGATGAACTTTTACAGCTATGGAATGGAAGAGGTGTACGTGTGTGGGATGAGAACGAACAGGAGGAATTTGACCTACATGCGTTGCTGTTTGTAATCATCAACGATTGGCCTGCTCTCAGTAACCTTTCAGGGCAGACAAACAAGGTATACCACGCATGCACACACTGCTAGATGACAACAACAATATATATTTGGACAAATGCAGGAAGAATGTGTACCTAGGGCATCGTCGATTTCTTCCGACCAACCATCAATGTCGAAAGAAAGGAAAGCATTTCAAAGGTGAGGAAGATCATCGGAAGAAGCCCGCCCTCCATACTGGTGATCACATACTTGATATGGTCAATGATTTACAAGTAATCTTTGGAAAGGGTCTTGGCGGACTATCCGTTCCGACTGATGATGCGGGACACGCACCCATGTGGAAGAACAAATCTATATTTTGGGACCTACCCTATTGGAAAGATCTAGAGGTCCACTCTGCAATCGACGTGATGTTGGGGAACATTGCATGGGAAACAAAAAATTTCCTACGCACACGCAGATCTATCCATGGTGATGAGCATCTACGAGAGGGAGAGTGGATCTACATACCCTTGTAGATCGCTAAGCGGGAAGCATTAAGAAACGCGGTTGGTGTAGTCGAACGTCTTCGCGATCCAAATCTCCGTGCATCCTGAGATCCAATCACTATCCGTCCCGCGATCCGATCACGATCCGTCCCGCGATCCGATCACAATCCGTCCCATGAACTTGATCACGATCCGTCCCACGAACTTGATCATGGTCCTCCCGATCTAGCACGGAACGGACGGCACCTTCGCGTTCAGCACACGTACAGCTTGATGACGATCTCCACCGTCTTGATCCAGCAAAAGGGAGTGGAGAGGAAGAAGAGTTATTCGGCAGCCTGACGGTGCTCTGGCGATGGTGGTGGAGCAATTCCGGCAGGGCTTCGCCTAAGCACTGCAGAAAACCGATCTAGAGGAGAAACTATGCACTGGACGATCTGTCATGAACTGCTTCATCTAGACACCTTCCTTTGCCGCCTCCGAGGCTGCGATGTATTCCGCTTCGCACGTAGAATCAACTACCACGCTTTGCTTGGAACTGCGCGAGCTTACTGCTCCCTCGTTAAGAGTAAATACGTATCCGGTTTGCGACTTAGAGTCGTCTGGATCAGTGTCAAAGCTTGCATCGACGTAAACCTTTACGACGAGCTGTTCATCACCTCCATAAACGAGAAACATCTCCTTAGTCCTTTTCAGGTACTTAAGGATATTCTTGACCGCTTGCGAGTGCTCCATTCCAGGATCACTTTGAAACCTTCCGGCCATACTTATGACAAGGCTGACATTGGGTCTTGTGTACAACATTGCATACATGATAGAGCCTATGGCTGAAGCATAGGGGATGACACTCATCTTTTCTCTATCTTCTGCAGTTACTGGGCATTGAGTCTTACTCAACTTTACACCTTGTAACACAGGCAAGAATCCCTTCTTGGACTGTTCCATTTTGAACTTCTTCAAAACTTTATCAAGGTATGTGCTCTGTGAAAGTGCTATTAAGCGTCTCGATCTATCTCTATAGATCTTAATGCCTAATACGAAAGTAGCTTCTCTTAGGTCCTTCATTGAAAAACTCTCGTTCAAATATTCCTTCACGCTTTCCAACATTTCTATATTTTTTCCAATTAGCAATATGTCATCCACATATAATACTAGAAACGCTATAGAGCTCCCACTCACTTTCTTGTAAATACAAGCTTCTCCGTAAACATGTATAAACTCAAACGCTTTGATCAGCTCATCAAAGCACTTATTCCAACTCCGAGATGCTTGCACCAGTCCATAAATGGATCGCTGGAGTTTGCAAACTTTGTCAGCATTCTCTGGATCGACAAAACCTTCGGGTTGCATCATATACAACTCTTCCTCAAGGAAACCGTTGAGGAACGCTGTTTTGACATCCATCTGCCAAATTTCATAGTCGAAATAAGCAGCTATTGCTAACATGATTCTAACAGACTTAAGCATCGCTACGGGTGAGAAAGTCTCATCGTAGTCAACTCCTTGAACTTGTGAAAAACCCTTTGCCACAAGTCGAGCTTTATAGACGGTGACATTACCGTCCGCGTCTGTCTTCTTCTTAAAGATCCATTTGTTCTGAATGGCCTTTCGCCCATCAGGTAATACTTCCAAAGTCCATACTTTGTTTTCATACATGGATCCCATCTCGGATTTCATGGCCTCTAACCATTTTCTCGGAATCCAGGCCCATCACTGCTCCTCCATAGCTCGTAGGTTAATTGTTGTCCAACAACATAACCTCCAAGACAGGGTTGTCGTACCACTCAGGGGTAGTACGTGGCCTTGTCGACCTACGAGGTTCAATAGCAGCTTGATCTGAAGCTTCATGATCATCATCATTAACTTCCTTTTCTACCGTCGTAGGTTCCACAGAAACATCTTTCTGTGCTGCGCTACTTTGTGGTTGAAGTAAAGGTTCAATAACCTCATCAGGCTCTATTTCCCTCCCACTCAATTCTTTCGAGAGAAACTCTTTCTCAAGAAATGTTCCGTTCTTAGCGACAAACACTTTGCCTTCGGATCTGAGATAGAAGGTATACCTGACTATCCCTTTAGGGTATCCTATGAAGATGCATTTCTCTGCTTTGGGTTTCAGCTTTTCAGGCTGAAGCTTTTTGACATAAGCATAACATCCCCAAACTTTAAGAAATGACTACTTTGGCTTCTTGCCAAACTATAGTTCATATGGTGTCGTCTCAACGGATTTTGATGGTGCCCTATTTAAAGTGAATGCAGTTGTCTCTAATGCATAACTCCAAAACGATAGTGGCAAATCAGCAAGAGACATCATAGAACGCACCATATCTAATAAGGTTCGATTACGACGTTCGAACACACCATTACGTTGTGGTGTTCCGGGCGGTGTCAACTATGAAACAATTCCACATTGTATTAAGTGACTGCCAAACTCATAACTCAGATATTCACCTCCTCGATCAGATCGCAGGAACTTAATCTTCTTGTTACGATGATTCTCAACTTCACTCCGAAATTGCTTGAACTTTTCAAACATTTCAGACTTGTATTTCATTAAGTAAATATACCCATATCCACTTAAGTCATCAGTGAAGGTGAGAAAATAATGATATCCACCACACGTTGTAACATTCATTGGACCGCACACATCAGTATGTATGATTTCCAATAAGTCACTTGCCCGTTCTATTGTTCCAGAGAACGGCGTTTTAGTCATCTTGCCCATGAGGCATGGTTCACATGTGTCAAGTGATTCAAAATCAAGTGAGTCCAAAAGTCCATCAGCATGGAGCTTCCTCATGCGTTTTACACCAATATGACCTAAACGGCAGTGCCACAAGAAAGTGGTACTATCATTATCAACTCTACATCTTTTGGCATCAATGTTATGAACATGTGTATCATCACTATCAAGATTCAATATGAATAAACCCCTCACATTGGGTGCATGACCATAAAAGATATTACTCGTATAAATAGAACAACCTTTATTCTTTGATTTAAATGAGTAACCGTCTCGCACTAAACAAGATCTAGATATAATGTTCATGCTTAACGCATGCACTAAATAACAATTATTCAGGTTCATCACTAATCCCGATGGTAATCGAAGAGAGAGTGTGCCGACGGCGATCACATCAACCTTGGAACCATTTCCCACGCGCATCATCACTTCGTCCTTTGCCAGCCTTCGTTTATTCCGTAGTTCCTGCTTTGAGTTGCAAATGTGAGCAACCGAACCGGTATCAAATACCCAGGCACTACTACGAGAGCTAGTAAGGTACACATCAGTAACATGTATATCATATATACCTTGTTTGTCGTCGGCCGCCTTCTTGTCAGCCAGGTACTTGGGGCAGTTCCGCTTCCAGTGACCAGTTCTCTTGAAATGAAAGCACTCAGTTTCTCGCTTGGGTCCATGCTTGGGCTTCTTTATAGGAGTAGCAACTGCTTTGCCATCCTTCTTGGTTTTACCCTTCTTGCCCTTGCCTTTGACTTTGCCATTTTTCTTGAAACTAGTGGTTTTATTGACCATCAATACTTGATGTTCTTTCTGGATTTCAGACTTAGCGACTTTTAGCATCGCAAACAGCTTGGCGACTAACTTGTTCATCCCGTGCATGTTATAGTTCATCACAAAGCTCTTGTAACTAGGTGGCAGTGATTGAAGAACTCTGTCAGTGATCGCCTCTGGCGGAAGGGCAATTCCCAACTCCGTTAGACGAGTTGAATACCTAGACATTCTGAGTATATGTTCACTGATAGACCCGTTCTCCACCATCTTGCAAGCATAGAACTTATCGGAGGTTTCATACTGCTCGATCCGGCGTTCTTCTGAAAGATGAACTTCAACTCCTGGAACATCTCATATGCTCCATGACGTTCAAATCGTCTTTGAAGTCCCGGTTCTAAGCCATACAATATTGCACACTGAACAATTGAGTAATCTCCAGTACGTGCCTCCCAAGCGTTCTTAACGTCTTCGGAGGTCATGTCTTCTGGTTGGTCACCAAGCGGTGCATCAAGGACATATGATTTATGGTAAGCCGTGAGGATAATCCTCAGATTACGGGCCCAGTCAACAAAGTTACTTCCATCGTCTTTCAACTTAGCTTTCTCTAGGAATGCATTAAAATTCAGGGGTGCTATCGCGCGAGCCAATTATCTACAACATAAATATGCAAAGTTTACTTAGACTATTGTTCAAGATAATGAGTTTAGTTAATCAAATTACTAAAGCTCCCACTCAAATTGACATCCCTCAGGTCATCTGAGTGTCACATAATCCAAATCCACCAACTCAAGTCCGATCATCACGTGAGTTGAGGTGGCTTCAATGGTGAACATCATTATGTTGATCATATCTACTATATGACTCCTGTTCGACCTTTCGGTCTCTTGTGTTCCGAGGCCATGTCTGTACATGCTAGGCTCGTCAAGTTTAACTCGAGTGTTCTGCGCGTGCAACACTGGCTTGCACCCGTTGTATGTGAACGTAGAGTCTATCACACCCGATCATCACGTGGTGTCTCAACACGATGAACTTTCTCACCTTATAATGCCACCGTCGTACTAAGCAAAACAAGGTGCATAAAGGGATTAACATCACATGCAATTCATAAGTGACATGATATGTCCATGAACTTGTGCTTTAGATCTCCATCTTGAAAGCACCAGCATGATCTCCATCGTCACCGGCACGACACCATGATCTCCATCATCTTGATCTCCATCAATGTGTCGCCATCGGGGTTGTCACGCCCTGCATGCTTCTACTACTATTGCTACCGTTTAGCGATAAAGTAAAGCATTACATAGCGCTTAATGATTGACACGCAGGTCATACAATAATTAAAGACAACCCTATGGCTCCTACCGGTTGCCATACTCATCGACATGCAAGTCGTGAAATTCTATACATCACATGATCATCTCATACATCACATATATCACGTCATGTAATTAGCCATATCACATCACAACATACCCTGCAAAAACAAGTTAGACGTCCTCTAATTGTTGTTGCATGTTTTACGTGGCTGCTACGGGTTTCTAGCAAGAACGATTCTCACCTACGCATAAACCACAACTGTGATACATAATTTGCTTTTCAACCTTCTCAAAGACCGCCTTTGTCGAATCCGATCCAACTAAAGTGAGAGAAACTGCCACTCGCAAGCCATCTAGGCAACAAGTTGCATCGAGGGAACCGGTCTCTCGTAAGCGTATGAGTAATGTTGGTCCGGGCCGCTTCATCTCACAATACCGCTGAACCAAAATCCGACCAAGGGAGGAAGCAATCTAAGCTGACGCCCACAAACCTTTTGTGTTCTACTCGAGATCTCATCTACAAATAGACCTAGCTCATGATGCCACTGTTGGGGAACGTTGCATGGGAAACAAAAAAATTCCTACGCACACGTAGATCTATCCATGGCGATGAGCATCTACGAGAGGGAGAGTGGATCTACATACCCTTGTAGATCGCTAAGCAGGAAGCGTTAAGAAACGCGGTTGGTGTAGTCGAACGTCTTCGCGATCCAAATCGCCGTGCGTCCCGAAATCCAATCACGATCCGTCCCGCGATCCGATCACGATCCGTCCCGTGATCCGATCACGATCCGTCCCACGAACTTGATCACGATCCGTCCCACGAACTTGATCACGGTCCTTCCGATCTAGCACCGAACGGACGACACCTCCGCGTTCAGCACACGTACAATTTGATGACGATCTGCACCGTCTTGATCCAGCAAGAGGGAATGGAGAGGAAGAATAGTTCTCCGGCGGACTGACGACACTCCGGTGATGGTGGTGGAGCAATTCCGGCAGGGCTTCGCCTAAGCACTGCAGAAAACCGATCTAGAGGAGAAACTATGTACTGGAGGAACGGGTAGCACGTGGCTGAAATTCTGGTGCAAAACCCTAGAAATCCACTAGTATATATAGGAGGGAAGGAGGAGGAGAGGCAGCCTTGGCCTCCAAGCCTTGGAGGCTTTGGCCGAAGAGGGAGGTGGAGGAGGACTCTCCTCCTCCAATCCTAGTAGGACTAGGATTGCTCATTTTTGCCTTTTTTTTCTACCTTTTCCCATTGGGTTTTTCCTCCAGACACATGGGCCTTGTGTGGGAGTTTCCACCAGTCCACTGAGGGCTCATATTCACTCTCCCACAGCCCATGAAGCCTCTTGGGTCGAAATACCCCTCCCGGAGGCCTCCCGGTACACTCCCGGCACTCCCGGTACACTACCGATGAGCCCGAAACTTTTCCAGCGACCAAAACGGGACTTACTATATATGAATCTTTACCTCCGGACCATTCCGGAGCTCCTCGAGACATCCGGGATCTCATCCGGGACTCCGAACAAACTTCGGTCACCAGCATACATAACTCTATACTACTAAAACGTCACCAAACCTTAAGTGTGCAGACCCTGCGGGTTCGAGAACTATGTAGACATGACCGAGACACCTCTGCGGTCAATAACCAATGGTAGGACCAAGATGTCCATATTGGTTCCTACATATTCTACGAAGATCTTTATCGGTCGAACCTCTATGTCAAGGATTCAGTTAATCCCGTATGATGTTCCCTTTGTTCTTCGGTATGTTACTTGCCCGAGATTCGATCGTCGGTATCTCCATACCTAGTTCAACCTTGTTACTGGCAAGTCTCTTTACTCGTTCCGTAATACAAGATCCCGTAACTAACACTTAGTCACATTGCTTGCAAGGCTTATTGTGATGTTGTATTACCGAGTGGGCCCTGAGATACTCTCCGTCACACGGAGTAACAAATCCCAGTCTTGATCCATGCCAACTCAACAGACACCCTCGGAGACACCTGTAGAGCACCTTTATAGTCACCGAGTTACATTGCGACGTTTGATACACACAAGGTACTCCTCCGATATCTGTGAGTTGCATGATCTCATGGTCATAGGAACATATACTTGACATGTAGAATACAGTAGCAATAAACTGACACGATCATAAGCTACGTTTGTAGTTTGGGTCTTGTCCTTCACATCATTCTCCTAATGATGTGATCCCGTTATCAAATGACATCGCATGTCCATGGCTAGGAAACCTTAACCATTTTTCGATCAACGAGCTAGTTCAGTAGAGGCATACTAGGGACGTTGTGTTTGTCTATTTACCCACACATGTAATGTGTTTCCAATTAATACAATTATAGCATGGATAATAAACGATTATCATGAACAAGGAAATAAAATAATAAATACTTGATTTATTGCCTCTAGGGCATATTTCCAACACGTGATGCACGTGACGAAGAATCTTTGCGTGAACCTGCTAGGCTTCTTGGGATTGTATGACACTAGTAGAATGTCGATCAGTAGTCCCGGTCGGGATGTACCTTTAGTACCGGTTCCCCAACCAGTACTAAAGGGTCGGGACTAAAGGTCCAGACCTTTAGTATCGGTTGGACCACAGACTGGTACTAAAGGCCCACCACGTGGTTGCCTGCGTGGGCTGGTGGTGGAGGACCTTTAGTACCGGTTGGTGATACCAATCGGTACTAAGTGTTGTGTTTTTGTTTTGTTTTAGCTTTTAATTATGTTTTAGTTTTCCTCTCAATTTTTTGTGTTTTCTATTCATTTGAAATTTATTTTACGGTGCTACATACTGTAAACATTACACAAGTTGATGCATATATATATGTAATATAATATACATTATCTCGTACACGGTATATATACAAATGGAATTACACATCCATATATATTCTGGACTTATAAATTAAGGCCCAAAACCCAGCCGGGACTAGCTAGCTAGTGCTCCGGATGAAATCTCAGTTTTCTACTACTGATTTGCTGGCATTATTGAGGCCGCGGTAAGTAATAGTGCTCTCCGTTTACATCAATGACATGTCGAAGAAGAAATGCCGCTAATTCCTCTTGAAGTGCTACAAAGCGTTTCTCGGGTGAGAGCTTTGACATCATCAGCCAAACCTGGTGTTGTCTTTCACGTGCTCCTCTGCGACGTATACGGGAATGTTTTCCCGAAGTCTGCATATGAACATTTTCTATATACATCAATCCATCCCTCTATACATACATACATACATGGAGAAAAAAATTCTATGATCATAAAAAAATCTATGAACAAAAAAAATCATCATTACAACATTTTCTGTATATATATATACATCCATCTAACATCTCTATCTATCCAAAGCTCTAATGCAAAAAAATAAACTCCAATGAAAAAAAAATCTAAACATCCATCTAACATCTCTATCTATCCATCTATGTATCCATCTAACATACCTATCTAACAACTTTGCCACAACATATCTATCTAAAAATCTAAACATCCATCTAACAACTTTGCCACAACATATCTATCTATCCATCTAAGATTCCTAAAATTCCTAAAATTCCAGCATCTAATCCATAATTAAATTCCTAAAATTCCTAACCTAAAAACAGCTTTTGCATCATAGTACATTTTGGCAGGGCTCGTCGGGGCTCACCGGCGGGATGGATCGTCGGGGCTCGTTGGGGCGGGCCGGCGGGACAATGCATTGGGGGAGAGCTCGACGACGGTGTCGGGGGCGGCGACAAGGAGCGGGCTCGGGGAGGAGGGAGAGGAAGTCTGGCGACGGTGTCGGGCAGGGCTCGGGGACAGCTTGACGGCGACGGCGTCGGGCAGGGCTTGGGGACAGCTCGGAGGTGACGGTATCGGGTAGGGCTTGGGAACGGCGTCGGGGGCGGCGACGAGGAGCTGGCTTGGGGAGGAGGGCGAGGAGGTCCGGCGATGAGGACAACGGATTCCGGCAGCCTGGCGGCAGCGCAAATAAGCTTCTCCCGATGCATGGCTTGGCCCGGGATGAGGCCTCCACTATTTATAAGTGGAGGACCTTTAGTACCGGTGCGTGGCTCGCACCGGTACTAAAGACCCTTTAGTACCGGTGCGAGCCACGCACCGGTACTAAAGGTCCACCCCAAAAAATGCGCAGGGCGGTGGACCTTTAGTACCAGTGCGTGGCTCCCACCGGTCCTAAAGGTTTTTTAATTCATTATTAATTAATTATTATTTTCAGAAAACCCCCTAAACTTTAGAAAATCATAGAAAAAAAATCTATGACTCCAATGGAAATAAATAATATGTGAAAAAATATCACGAAAATATAAAGAATCTATTTATGGCATTTCCATGCATGTTTGAACAACTTAAACTGCTGTATAAGACAATTTGATTAAATGGCATTTGAAATGTCATATCTCGAGTTTGAAAAGCAGTACAAATGAACTCTGAAAAGGTTGTAACTTGGCATGACATCATAATTTCACCCACATAGCAACTTCAAAAGAATTGAGAGGGTTATGGTAAAAACTGGATGCACTTCGTGTAGAAATTGGACAATATCTTTCGAAGTATGAGGGTTTCGGACGAAAACTCATCTATTACAAAGGGATTTCATTTTAAATAACTTATTTTAACTTCATACTTTTTGTGTGTTCAATATGCACCATTCAAAGGCACATCATCAATTTTCAACCCTTTCCGACTTCATTTGATATTTTTCATGCATTTAATGATTTATTTTGAGCTAAATGACCCTGAATTTGAAAAGCAGTACAAATGAACTTTGAAAAGGTTATAACTTGGCATGACATCATAATTTCACCCACATAACAACTTGTAAAGAGTTGAGAGGGTTATGGCAAAAATTGGATGCACTTCGTGTACAAATTGGACAATCTCTTTCGAAGTACGAGGGTTTCGGACGAAAAGTCATCTATTACAAAGGGATTTCATTTTTAATAACTTATTTTAAATCCATACTTTTTGTGTGTTCAATATGAACCATTCAAAGGCACATCATCAATTTTTAACCCTTTCTAACTTTATTTGATATTTTTCATGCATTTAATGATTTAATTTGAGCTAAATGACCCTGAATTTGAAAAGCAGTACAAACGAACTCTGAAAAGGTTTTAACTTGGCATGGCATCATAATTTCACCCACATAGCAAATTCTAAAGAGTTGAGAGGGTTACGGCAAAAACTGGATGCACTTCGTGTACAAATTGGACAATATCTTTCGAAGTATGAGGGTTTCAGATGAAAACTCATCTATTACAAAGGGATTGCATTTTTAATAACTTATTTTAACTCCATAATTTTTGTGTGTTCAATATGCACCATTCAAAAGCACATCCCAATTTTCAACCCTTTCTGACTTCATTTGATATTTTTCATGCATTTAATGATTTATTTTGAGCTAAATGACCCTAAAATTCAAAAAGCAGTACAAATGAACTCTGAAAAGGTTGTAACTTGGCATGACATCATAATTTCACCCACATAGCAACTTCTAAATAGTTGAGAGGGTTACGGCAAAAACTGGATGCACTTTGTGTACAAATTGGACAATCTCTTTGGATGTATGATGGTTTCAGACGAAAACTCATCTATTACAAAGGGATTTCATTTTTAATAACTTATTTTAACTCCATAATTTTTGTGTGTTCAATATGCACCATTCAAAGGCACATCATCAATTTTTAATCCTTTCTGACTTCATTTGATATTTTTCATGCATTTAATGATTTATTTTGAGCTAAATGACCCTGAATTTGAAAAGCAGTACAAATGAACTCTAAAAAGGTTGTAACTTGGCATGACATCACAATTTCACCCACATAGCAACTTCTAAAGAGTTGAGAGGGTTACGACAAAAACTGGATGCACTTCGTGTACAAATTGGACAATCTCTTTCGAAGTATGAGGGTTTCGAACGAAAAGTCATCTATTACAAAGGGATTTCATTTTTAATAACTTATTTTAACTCCATACTTTTTGTGTGTATGCACCATTCAAAGGCACATCGCCAATTTTCAACCCTTTCTGACTTCATTTGATATTTTTCATGCATTTAATGATTTATTTTGAGCTAAATGACCCTGAATTTGAAAAGTAGTACAAGTGAACTCTGAAAAGGTTGTAACTTGGCATGACATCATAATTTCACCCACATAGCAACTTCTAAAGAGTTGAGAGGGTTACGGCAAAAACTGGATGCACTTCGTGTACAAACTGTTACAAAGATACCATGCTAGAAAATGCATGCATGTCCTTCACATAGAAAGTGATGACGGTGAAGCCGAACACATCCCAGAGTGGGATCTCGTGGTATAAGACTTTTTCTGCGTGTTTGTCCCTTGCTTATGATTGCGCCGTAACCATGCAGAATCTTCATCATTTAACATGATGCTTGGGTCAGTCTTCACTCTAAAGGGAGGGATTTCATGAAACTTTTCATAATCTTCTCACATGTCTGTCTTGTCCTCCACTCCCACAATGTTTCTTTTCCCTGAAAGAACTATGTGACACTTTGGCTCATCGTATGATGTATTTGCTTCCTTATCTTTTTTTCTCCTAGGTTTGCTAGACATGTTCTTCACATAGAAAACCTGAGCCACATCATTGGCTAGGACGAATGAGTCGTCTGTGTACCCAAGATTGTTGAGATCCACTATTGTCATTCCGTACTGCGGGTCTACCTGTACCCCGCCTCCAGTATATTGACCCATTTGCACCGAAACAAAGGGACCATAAGATCAGGTCCATAGTCAAGTTCCCATATCTCATCTATGTAACCATAATATGTGTCTTGAAAGTTGGTTGCATCATAGCGGACACCACTATTTTTGTTGGTGCTCTTTTATCTTGGGTGATCATGTAAAATGTATTACCATTTATCTCGTACCCTTTCAAAGTCGTTACAGTCGAACTTGGTGTCTTGGCCAACCAGTACAGTTCATCTGGAACATCGTTGTCATTGATGAGCTTTGTTTGCAACCAACCAACAAAAGTCTCCATGTGTTTACGTTCAATCTAGGGGTCAGACTGCTCCGGGTTCTTGGAACGTACAATATCCTTGTGTTCCTCGATATATGGAGTCACCAAGGTGGAATTTTGTAGAACCATGTAGTGTGCTTGAGTGAAAGAATGCCCGTCCATATTTATTGCTTCTTTCTTTCCTAGTGTTCCTTTTCCACACAGTATCCCCTCATGTCGTGATTTAGGAAGACTAATCGGCTTAATGTCAGGAACAAAGTCAACACAAAACTCAGTAACCTTCTCTGTTCCATATCCCTTGGCGATGCTTCCTTCTGGCCTAGCACGGTAATGAACATATTTCTTTAAGACTCCCATGAACCTTTCGAAGGGGAACATATTGTGTAGAAATACAGGACCCAGAATGTTAATTGCCTAGCAGGTTCACACAAAGATTCTTCATCACGTGCATCACGTCGATTGCATTGCGGACCTCTAGGGCTTTCCAATATTCAAGTTCCCAAAATATAGATTTGTTCTTCCACATGGGTGTGTGTCCGTTGGCGTAATTCGGAATAGATTGTCCACCAGGACCCTTTCCAAAGATTACCTGTAAATACTTGACCATATCAAATATATATTCACCAGTACGGAGGCCAGGCTTCTTCCGGTTATCTGGCTCACCTTTGAAATGGTTGCCTGCCTTTCTTAAGATATGCTTGATCGGTAGAAATCGACGATGTCCCATGTACACATTCTTCTTACATTTATCCAAATATATACTTTCAGTATCATCGAAACAGTACGTGCATGCATTGTATCCCTTGTTTGTATGTCCTGAAAGGTTACTAAGAGCAGGCCAATCATTGATGGTTACAAACAGCAACGCTCGTAGGTCAATTTCCTTCTGTGTGTGCGCATCCCACACACGTACACCTGGTTTTTTCCACAACTGTAGAAGTTCATCAACTAGTGGCCTTAGGTATACATCAATGTCGTTGCCGGGTTGCTTAGGGCCTTGGATGAGCACTGGCATCATAATGAACTTCCGCTTCATGCACAAGAAAGGAGGAAGGTTGTAGATACATAGAGTCATGAGCCAGGTGCTGTGACTAGAGCTCTGCTCCCCAAAAGGATTCATGTCGTCTGTACTAAGACCAAACCATAAGTTCGTTGCATCAGCTGCAAAGTCCTCGAACTCCCTCTCGATTTTTCTCCACTGCGACCCATCAGCGGGTGCTCTCAACATCCCGTCTTTCTTACGTTCTTCTTTGTGCCATCGCAACAACTTGGCATGCTCTTTGTTTTGGAACAAACGTTTCAACCGTGGTATTATAGGAGCATACAACATCACCTTGGTAGGAACCCTCTTCCCGTGGCATTCGCCCTCCACATCACCAGGGTCATCGCGGGGGATCTTATAGCACAATGCACCGCATACCGGGCATGCATCCAAATTCTCGTACTCCTCACCGTGGTAGAGGATGCAGTCATTAGGGCATGCATGTATCTTCTGCAGCTCTAATCCTAGAGGGCAGACAACCTTCTTTGCTTCGTACGTACTTTCAGGTAATTCGTTATCCTTTGGAAGCATCTTCTTTATCATTATCAGCAATTCTTGAAATCCCTTGTCAGTTACATCATTCTTCGCCTTCCATTGCAGCAATTCCAGCATGGTACCCAGCTTTTTCTGGTCATCTTCACAATTTGGATACAATAATTTCTTGTGATCTTCTAACATGTGTTTCAACTTCAACCTCTCCTTGTCACTTTTGTAGTTTCTCTTTGCATCAGTAATGACCCGACTGTTAGGTAACGTAGCAAAAATGAAATTTTTTTTACCTACGCACTAGCAAAGGACCACTATGGAGACTGCATACAAGGTTTGATCATTTCGTTACTGACTCGTAGCGCAGCGGAACTAGAGTCGATGACGATCGGCGGTGCAGATCCCCGCAGCTAGGATTTACAACCTCCCAACCACGAGGATGTATACCCTCATCTGCCCCGCGGACAGCCCTCCGGGAGTCGGTCGGACAGTCCCCCGGATGGTGTCGCGAACAACCCTTCGGGAGGACCTCCGAAACTCGGACTGTCACTTGGACAGCCCTTCGGGAGGACCTCCAAAACTTGGACGGTCACACGGATAGCCTTTCGGGAGGCACTCTCGAACTAAGACCAAAACTACGATCTCTCTACAGAGTTGCACACATACGGTGTCATCTATCCGGCAGGGCTTCGCCGTCCAGAACTAGTTCCTGCCGAAACCCAGACAGCCTTTCGGCTCTACGAAACTATTTCGCTGGGAAAGAGAGAGAGAACCAGATCATGCATGGCATTTGTATGAGAGTAAGAGTGAGTGTTTGAGCTACCTCCTCACCCCTATTTATAGGGTGAGAGACTATGGTAAAAATACCAAAATGCCCTCAGATATTTTCACTATTCATAATAGTGATTCCACTATTCATAAATAGTGTTTCCCACTATTCAAAATAGTGTTTTCCACTTTTTTGTAATAGTGTTTTCACTAGTCATGAGATTGTAACATCCCAAATTTTGGAATGTTATAATAAATATAGAATGATTGTTTGTTTGCTTGAATGATTGAAAGTGAGTGCAATTTGAAACTTTTGAAAGTTTGATGAGAGGGAATGAAATGACTTTCCCAAAATTTTCAATCTGCATTTTGATCACCAGGAATTCAAATTCATTTCATCACAAAACCCTAGAGTGAAGATGACATGACTTCTTCCATTTAAAGAAATGAAAAGGGATTTGAAAAGAATTTGAATTTCATTTGAAAAATATTTCAAATTCAGAAAACTTTATGCAACTCAATGATTTTCATGAGAGAGGATAATATGACTTCCTCAAAATTTTAAGAAATATGAGTTGGAAGTTTAAAAGAAGGAATTGAAAGAGCTTTTGAAAACCTCTGGATTATTTTGAAAATCCATTTCATATTTGGTCCCTATTCCAATTTTCAAAGTATTCAAACCCCTGACAAAAATTTGAGAGGAGTAACATGACACTCCACACCATGGACTTCTTGGTGATTTATTTGAATAATAAAAACCAGGGGTTATTCTGAAAAATATTTGCCAAGGGATTTAAAAGCAAAAGGGCAATTTCTGAAAATAATATTTTTTCCAAGGTATTCAAATGCCAGAATAAAAATGTTCATTAAATTGCATTTATTATTCTGTTAATTTTGATATATAATACTCCTATATTTAAAGATGATTTGAATGCTTTAAAGGTTTTGAAACGCGATGGAAAAACATTAAACAGAAAACGGTAACGGTTTTAGAATTAAAACGGGCCGGCCCACAGGCTTTATTTCGCGAATTCAATACGCGCCGGCCGACCGACGCGGAAACCTCTCCCTCCCTCTCGCTGACGTGTGGGACCCACCGCCCGATTTACTCTCCCGCGCGGTCACCTTCCTCCCCTTCTCCCCGACGACCTCGTCGATGCTCCCCTCGTCGGATTTCTCTCCCCTCCTTCCTTCTGGACCGCCCGACCCCTCCTATATAAGCCCAAGGACCCCTCTGGCCATTCCACCCTTCGCCCCATCGTCGGACCCCCTCTTCTCGCCGGGATTTCTCGCCGGACTTCACCACGGCCGCCGCGCCACCGCACCACCCAGCCATCCCCGAGCCCTCCCGAGGCCTCCTTCGACCTCCCCGCACCCGTGCGCACCGCCCCATCCCCCTTCCCGTGCTTCACCGCCCCTGGAACACCGTCCCCGACGACCTCGCCGGAGCCCCACCTCCACCGAGCCGCCCCGGAGCTCGTGCCGCTCGCTCCTGTCGCCCTCGAGCCTCGCCGACGCCACCATCGTCATCGCCATGATTGCGCACATCGACTAGGCCCTTTCCCCGACGCCGAAGACCAGCGGAGCGCCGCCCACATCAACCTCGACGCCCCTGCCTTGCCGGAAAAACTTCGTCGCCGGCAGCAACCACCACGGTGAGCTCCACCACCCCCTCAACCGTCGGATCCAGATGAACGGCCACGATTAGAAATTTCATTTCGCGAATCGTTTTCCCCTAGCAATTGGTCGTCCGCCCGTAAGACACCGCGCGCGCACCCCTTTGACCAATCAGAAGATGCCACGTCACCCCCCCTGTCCGTTAGTTATAGGATTTTTATTTTCTGTTTTGTTATAAAAACAGAATAGTCCTGATTTTGTTTTTACTATATCTTTTATGTTTTTAAGTGTTTTTAATTGATTCTTTTTGCATTAGGTCACAATTTTTATATAGTTTCTGTAGATATAAAATTTGAACAGATTTGATTTAAATTTTGTTTTCTGAATATCTTGAGTTCTAAAATGAATTTTTGATTGATTCTTTTTCCTACTTGTCACTAGTGATCTTAGTTATCATTAGGTAGAGTTTGAGAATTTTTAAAATAAAATTTATTAGGGTTTTAACTAGAAACAGAATCTGTTTAGTTGTTAATATAGTTTAATTAGTTTTATTTTGCTAGTTTAAATCCGAGTTAATTATATATTTGATTTAGTATATTCTGTTAGTTAAACTTTAGGTGAATTACTTGTTG
This sequence comes from Hordeum marinum, assembly GCA_022496015.1. Taxonomy (NCBI): domain Eukaryota; kingdom Viridiplantae; phylum Streptophyta; class Magnoliopsida; order Poales; family Poaceae; genus Hordeum; species Hordeum marinum. The sequence continues at coordinate 22,142,728 of CM039677.1, read as the reverse complement.
TGAAAATAAAAATAATTTGCTTAGTTTACTACCATGTTGTTATAGGAACACTATACATTTTCAAATAGGTTTGATTTATGATAAACAAACTAGTTAGTAATAGTTTATTCCAACAAAGTTTTATATAAATACATTCTGTTTTCAAATAAAAATTTGTACTTATTACTTTCTGTTAAGAAATGCTTAGTTAATAAAAATAATTTAGTTTTGCTCTATTAGGATAGGAAACGAGATTATTTTGCATTAGGTAATGTGTTATAAAACAATTTAGTTTTTCATAGAAATTATTTTCACAAAGTTTTAGATGACTTAATTCTGTTTTATAATAAAGATTTTATTTAATTATTTTCTGTTAACTTAGTTGTTTTACAATATGTTTTCTCTTAGTTTATGTTTGCTTGTTGTTAAGTTCATTAGGCAAACACTTATATTGTTTAGAAGGTTGTTTTTTATAGTTCTAGTTGTCTTTCAAAAGTGATTCATTTTTTTTCTAGAAAAATATTTACAAAAAAATCTTTTATTATATTTTACTTTGTTTTGGGTTTTGTGTTACTTTTGAAATTGTTGGAGTTTTGTGTTTCAACTTTGTCTTAAGTATTTCTTCCATCAACCTTGCTGCTTTTGTTTTGTATTACTTTTTGTTAGAATTGATTGCTAGTATGATTGCTTATATGTATGTAATGTTTGTTATAGATTTTCATCGGAGAGTAACGAATAGTCTATCAAGTTATTTCTGAGAGCGATCTTTATCTTCATCAACAGTACAGGCAAGTTCACTTTGACCATCTTTTCATACCTACGTTTTATTGCATGTAGTGACATCATTCAGCACATCCCTCCCGTAGTGTTATTGAAATTCTTGTAGTTGAGTAGAATGCATGAGGTAGGAACCCACCACTGGTTACTAAAGCCCCAGGAACGCTAGTTAGTGCAATGCTATGCTAAAGTAGACGGGGTCTGGTATGAGTGTTCGTGAGTGGTGTGAAGAAGGACTCCACGTCAAAACGACGACTTCATGAAGACATCTTCAAGACCTCAAGACTTCAAGACTCGAGAAGACAAGTTTTCAATACACACTACTGGGTGAAGGATGGTTGATTGGGCATCCCTGGAGAAACCAGTGGATGGCCGGGATGCATGGAGAAGCGCCATGACATCTTGCGGAAAGCTTCACCCAGACTCAAAGAGAAGGATGAATACTTCATGCCCGGAAGCTTACCTGTGTAGCCACAAGTCATTATGGGCTCTGGCTTGGTTGATCTTTGTTGTGACTCTGCTGGGCAGTGCTACGAGATGTAGTCGACGTTAGGATGGGATGGGCACTGTCGGACAGTCAGGGAAACACTCTGAAAGACCATGTTTCTTTCATCCTGTTCTCAAACACCAGGCAGTGCGAGGACTTACCAGGAGGGAAAGAATCTTGTGGGTAAAGTACACAACACTCTGCAGAGTTAAACCTAATCGATTAGCCGTGTCCCCGGTTACGGACAATTTGAGCTTCTAGACTTGGATCTATCTCTGAACTCTCAACACTAGACTGATAACTAATTATGGGCAACGATACTTATGGGCATTGAGACATTGGTTGGCGGAACCATGTCATGATAGGTAACTCTATAGTGAAATTCCTGATATTCTTTTGTTGTAGGAAAATAAAATCAGCTTTTACGCAAAAAACTCAGACACAGAGCCACAAAGCCTTTGCATATAGAATAGTCTTTATTTTTCTGTTCTACTATGGTGATCTTGCCAGTACATTCAATGTACTGACCTACACGGCTGCAACGTCTTATGTTGCAGATACTCTTCTACGACGGGTAAGAGTACGATTCAGGGTTACGGTCCGCACTCAACTTGCCGTTGGTATTATTGGGACTCCACTCCCGTTGACTGTATCCGCTGCTATTTTAAGGTATATATTAGTTTTACGTTATTTACATGTGATTGCACTTTGATATATACATTGATGTACTGTGTGTGCCAGCATACTAATCCAGGGATGGCACAGAACACACAGAGGCTTGACTCGTTTTGAGTCGGGTCGCTACAGAGATATTTTCTCCCACTAGTGTTTCCCACTATTCATAATAGTGTTTGCACTATTCACGAGATATTTTCTCCCAAAAAGAACTTTCACTATTCACGACGACATTTTTCAGCGTCCGGTCAAACTGAAAGTTTAACAAACCCCAAAGTTCATGAAGCAAGCATGAAGAAACTCGATACTCTCATGGTCTAAGGAATTATGCAAACATTAACTTCTCTGTGTTATTAACCATTAAATTAGGACGAATGTATCTCATAGCATAACATCAATTCGGGTCGATTCAACACAAATGTTCTTCTAACATTGTGCCCTCAAAATTGCCGGCATAGCCATGCCCATGATCAGGAAAACAGGATTATCAGGCAATACTTGAGCCAGTCTTAGAGGCCAGACTAGGAATACAATTTACCGTTTATTATTCCACACGTGCATATGAGTCTTCCTTCAAGCCTCGTGGTTATTGTAGACTTGAGAACCATAGCAGTTATAGCATGGAACATAAACCTAATTATGAACAGGGAGATAATCAATAACATTTATTATTTCCTCTAGGGCATATCTCCTACAGACTCCCACTTGCACTAGAGTCAATAATCTAGTCAATGCTAATGCACTTTACACCTATAGCATACTGGTGTAAAATATGCTTCGCTTGTGGTATAGCCTGATATCCAACGGATCTGACAACTTCAGCTCCATGTGTAACTTTGCATATCCTCGCATTTTCACGCTATCACAAAATTCGTATTTTGTGTGAACTTGGCTTTGCATATGTGTGAATCATTGGTCGAAACCTGATTCCTCAGACTGAGCTATGGAGCAACTATCTGCAATAGTGTCTCATAGACCAAAGCCATCTTGGAACCATACTAAGTTCATGAATGAACTATATGATTCAACAACTTATTTGTCACTTCCAAAGCGTTAACATACTTAGCCTTTGTTATAGAATTCGCCACGGTATCTTGTTTGGAACAATTTCCAACTACCGTGCCACCATATTGTGTATTACACAAAACCCTTAACTTAAATCAAAAATCGCATGGAGCATTGATTGAGACTGTATCGATGTAATTACTTACAACGAGCACTTCATAATCTCTGCTTGCAAGAAAACATGTTATCAGCACTACTCTAGTACTTAATGACATCTTTCACTGTTGTCCCATGATCAGTGCTTTGATCACTTTTGTATCTATACTCGCAACAACTTGGGAGTATCGGACATATCTGGTTGTTTTTACATACCATGGAATACATGATTAATCCAAACACTAGAGTATGTGGCATCTCCATCATGTATTTTACTCGTCAGTGTTTTGGGACACTGAGTCTTGAAAAAACTCATTCCGTGTGACTTCGACAAGAGTCACTCCTTCGCGTTTTAAATGCTAAAATATTTTAGCACCTTGTCAATATGTATTCATTGCTTAGCCCCATTAGGTAAATCTATCTCCATAGATCATCATGCCTAATACTGAGGCTACTTAGCCTAAGCACTTCATCGCAAAACTATCTTCAAATGAAGTCCTAATTCGTGTCAAGAAATTTATTTCCAATCAACAATGTGTCAAGCACACAACGTTTTAGAAATATTATAATGCTCCCACTTACTTTCTTGAATCACAAGCATCTTCATTACCCATTGATGAAGTCAAAAACCCTTTTGACCATTTCATCAAACCACAAAGATTCCAACTCCATTTTGCTCTCTTCTGTCCATTGCCGGAACTCGGAAGTTTGCATACTTACTAGCATCCTCTGGATCGACAAATTACTTTGGACTGTATCACATACAAGTCCTAGGTTTCATTTCCATCAGATGGAAATCCTTTTGTCATCCATGTTTCATATCTCATGATTGATATATGTATTAATTGCTAGTTCAACCCAAACCGACCTTAAGCATCGCTACGGTGAAACAACCTCATCGTAGTCAACTCCTTGAACTTTGTTATTTCAACAAGTTGAGCTTTATGGATAAAACATTTTTTTTATCTGTATCAGTTTTTAGTTCCATAAATATTCATTAGACTCTAAGTCCTCTGAAAGGTGTATCAAGGTTTTAATCTTGAATCACTTGTATGGAAACTATCTCGGACTGTATTGGCATTTAGCCAATCCCGGAGTCAGGGCCCATCAACGCTTCCTTGTGTATTATAGGTATACTGTTGTCTAACAACAATATCTCGTTTGTGCACCGAATAGGTTTGCACGAGCTTTGCCTATGTGGTTCAGCTGCATGTTTGACCGAAGTCCATACATTTTATTGTAGAGACTTCAGTATCAGTCGTAGTAGGACACAATGGAATCACTTCCAAGGTTTCTTTCCTTTGAACTGATGACGAAGATACTGGTTATGTCGTCGAGTTGCACCATTCTCCTACTCACCTTTTGTAAGAACTATTCTCTTTAAAAGCATACCGTTTTGTGCAAAACCCTTTGCCTCGGTATAGTGGTGGGGGAATACACAATGACTTGGGATAACCATACAAAGTAGCACTTGTCTGATTTGGAATAGGTTTGTAACCTTTTACACAAGCCCCATATTCCAAATCTTAAGAAAAGATATAACATGGTTGGGCATACCATACCATGGCGTCATTTCAACAGACCCGATGGATCTCTTTTCAGTGTAAAAGCCGCAGTCTCTAAAGCATCACTCTACAAAAGGGATAATGGCAAATCTATTTATATCATCTTTGATCTTACCATGTCATAAATGATTCGATTAAATCTTCACGGACTTTCCACTTGCAGTGGTGTTCCGAGAGGTGCAAGTTATGAAACTCTTTTCACAACTCATCAGACATTCGCTAAACTTGTGACTCAAATATTCCTTTCCGCAATCAAATTGCAGAAACATAATTTTCTTGGTACAATAACTTCTACTTCATTTTTGAAAACCTTTTGAATGATTTCAAAAGATCCAGACTTATGTCTCATCAAGTAAATATCCATATATCTACTTGAGTCATTTTTGAAGGTAGACAAATCCACTGTTTGCAATAATATTTATCAGACTACATACATCAAATGTATGATCACCAATAAGTTCTTTGCTCGTTCCTTATGGCATGTGAACGGTATTTTAGTTAGTTAACCTTTTGGAGGAAAGTTGCAAGTATCAGATGATTCAAAATCAAACGACTTCAAAATCCATCATAATAGAATTTTCCATGGGGGTTTCTCCAATGTGACCAAATGCAGTGCCACACATATGTGGTATTCTTTTAGTCTTGCGACATTTAGCGTCAGTGTTATGGATGTATCATATTTCCATCAATATTCATAACATACATCCCATCTAGGATGGAAGCATGGCCCTTCATGTTATTCATAATACTGAACAACAATTGTTGTTTTTATGAACAACTCTTTTGCAACAAACATTGTGCAATGGGCTAGAGTGTATGAAACTGTAAAATGAATTATAAAAGTAAACCCAGAGGTAATGGATTATTATCAATATTCATAACATACGTCTCACTCATAATGAAAGTATGACCCTTATGTTATTTATAACACCGAACATGAAAAGTTCTCTTATGAAGAACCTGCTTGCAAGATACCTTATGCAAAAGGGCTAGAGTGTGAAACTCTAAAATGGATTATGAAACTTAATACATAGGGAATACACCAATGGAAGGCATAGTAACATTTACTATGTTCCCTGCATGTATCTAAACCTCATCCCTGGCTAGTCTTTCAGGCCATAGTAGTTCTTACATCGAGTTGCAACAGAATGCAATCGAGCGGGTATCTTTGTGACCAACTCACAATACCCAAGAATTAGTGATTAACACGTTTAACCATAATTCCCAAGAACTATATCTTTGACTAGCCTTCTATACATCAAAAACTTGTATGACATTTATACATGAGGTGGATATTCTAGTCTTCTTTCTTTTTGCCATTATACTTCTAACAGTTTAACTTTTCAGTATTACTCCTACTTTCAGAAGAAGCACCCAACTTAAGAGTGGCGTTAGCCCCAGACTTCCTAGGCGTGAAAGTCTTACTAACACCCTTCGGACACTTCCTTTCTCTTTAAGTTGTTGTTTTATTCATCTTTCATCATATGACAGGCGTTCTCCTGGATCCCTCTCTTATCAGTCTAATGCATAGTAAACTCCTTTACTAATAGCTTGCAAAGAAACATTGCTTTTGTATATCTCAAATCTTTTAGCTTTTGTCTGTTTCTAAAAATGTTTTTCAGATTCCATGTATATCACATAAATATCCAAACTTTCAAAGTTCCGGTCTCATTGAAGCAAACATGTTGCACTTTGACTGAAAAGGAATTCTAGCTTTTGGATCGAAGGACGAGAGTCATATGATCCATAGCATTAGCGGGAGAATATTGAAAGCATGCGATAGCACAAAGTCCTTCTCGGCACTCTTGAGGACAATCCTCACATTACGTTACCAACCATAAAGTTTTAACCAGATATTTAACATCTATTCAATTTTAATAGGGAAGGTGGAAACGCAAGCCATTATCCTACAACTATTATGCAATCTACACTTAGACAAAGTTCACAATTAATTGCACTGAGAATTAAAAGAATTAATTCTATAGTGCGCTCCCACTCAAATCAATATCTATCATAATTGATTGTGAGTGATACAAGACACACATTTAAATTGTTCGCCATTGGTGTAACACCACTCATGACAAAAATCTCAACCGGTAGGCCAACTTGCCAATCACATCTCTATGTGACTCTTGTTCATCTTTCGATGCGTGTGTTCTGAGCTCATGACGGTCATGCCTGAATGTCAAGACAAACAAGTGTTCTCCCTGCGAGGTCTCAACTCACCCGCCTCACATTTCTCTAATCGTTCATACCCGTGTGACACGGCGCACCCCTAAAAGATAGGTGCCGTGACAGTGCTACACTTGGGAGAACACTAACTACTTGATATTTTGTGAGAGATCACCCTAATAAAAAGCGACTACCACGCAATCAAGAAGGGTGCATCATAAGGGATAAACATCTCAGGCAATTCATAATAGCATGATATGGTATAGCCCTTTCTAACGGAGAAGTCTTTCATTTCTTCGTCTTCGGCATTCGCGTCGGTGTTCACCTTCGCGAAGAATGCCACCACCTTGTCGATGCACTAGGTAATATTTTTATCTCTATAGCTAACAAAGTAAGTGCATTACATAAGGTTGACACGCAGGTCATTAAAGTGCAAACAAATGGCTCCAGCCATCATGCCGAATAATGACCCGTAGGTCATATTAATTACATCATATAGTCATTTCATACATAATCAAATTAATATGAGCATTTTTATACAACATCATATGCACATGCAAACCATCCTACAAAACCAAGTTAGACGCCTCTAAACGGTTCATGCAAAAAACTTGTTTTACGTGGCTTCTAAGGTTTTGAAACAAACCGAAGCTACCAACATCCATCATCAAGCATGATAATCCAAGTCGCTAGATTAACATTGCAGGGTGTATGAAACACGAGATAATAAAATATCGAGCCCCATACTAAAATTCGTCATACGCATGACCCCCATGCAGATCATATCTGCATTGCCCTTTTGTCTGCAAAACATCCATCTTTCTTTAACTATGGTGGAACCCAAAGAACTGTTAGCACTTCGTTGATCTGTCAATCAACATACTCAGGAGCAGCATGAAAGGATCACAGATTGCCAGAACTTTGTGAGATTCCACCATGCCATCAAGATCAGGACTACGCAAATTCAGGGGAAGCAACAGGAACATCGGGTAACAGATTTCATTTGCTACCCGCACAAATAATTTTCAGCAATAGATCTCATCTACTACCTAATTATTTTCTGCAACAACCCATACATCTCCATGTATTCTAGATCGTAACCTGCATCTATGCATAGCACGACTCTTGATGCCACTGTTAGGTAACGCAGCAGAAAACAAAAAAATTCGACCTATGCACCAGCCCAAGACCACTATGGAGACTGCATACAAGGTTTGATCATTTCGTTACTGACTCGTAGCGCAACGGAAGTAGAGTCGATGACGATCGGCGGTGCAGATCTCCGTAGCTAGGATTTACAACCTCCCAACTGCGAGGATGTATACCCTCATCTGCCCCGCGGACAGCCCTCCGGGAGGCAGTCGGACAGTCCCTCGGACGGTGTCGCGGACAGCCCTTCGGGAAGACCTCCGAAACTCGGACTATCACTTGGACAGCCCTTCGGGAGGACCTCCAAAACTCGGACGGTCACACGGACAGACCTTCGGGAGGCACTCTCGAACTAAGACCAAAACTACGATCTCTCTACAGAATTGCACACATATGGTGTCATCTATCCGGCAGGGCTTCGCCGTCCAGAACTAGTTCCTGCCGGAACCCAGACAGCCTTTCGGCTCTACGAAACTATTTCGCTGGGAGGGAGAGAAAGAGAGCCAGATCATGCATGGCATTTGTATGAGAGTAAGAGTGAGTTTCTGGGCTACCTCCTCACCCCTATTTATAGGGTGAGAGACTATGGTAAAAATACCAAAATTCCCTCGGATATTTTCACTATTCATAATAGTGATTCCACTATTCATAAATAGTGTTTCCCACTATTCACAATAGTGTTTCCACTATTTCGTAATAGTGTTTCCACTATTTCGTAATAGTGTTTTCACTAGTCATGAGATATTTTCTCCCAATAGTGTTTCCCACTATTCATAATAGTGTTTCCACTATTCACGAGATATTTTCTCCCAAAAAGCACTTTCACTATTCATGACGACATTTTTCAACGTCCGGTTGAACTGAAAATATTTATGTGGAATTAGAACATTTCGAGTACCCCACTAAAATAATTTTCAGTGCGATCCGGAACAATTCCGCATTAGTGATTTTCATCTGCGAAAAGCATCTGAAGCGGTTCCAGCAGCTCCGGAACATTTCCGGTTTTTCTTCCGGAAAATTCCCAGAAGTTTCCAGAATGATTCTGGCACCCTCCAAGAATTATCAGGCATGTGCCGAAACCAATTTGACTTAATGGTTTCCCCTGAAACAACTTTTCAGTTTTACCGAAATTGTTCCGGTGTTCTCTCTGCGGAACTTTTCCGTTGTCCGAAACTTTTCCGGTGTCCGAAACTTTGTCAGTAATTTTCTCTCAGACTCCCTGTCTAGTATTAAGCAGATAGATGACCCTTAAGCGTGTGACCCTATAGGTTCGGTGAAGCATAGACATGACCCGGAACCCCTTCTGATCAATGATCAACATCGGCGTCGTGGACACCCATATTGACCCCTATACCCACACGAATGAATATTCGAGTGAACCTCCAGTTGCCGTGTACTATTCCTGTTGCTTCGCGATATGTTACAAATACCCGAGGTGAGACATGTTGGCATCCCCGTGGATCAACAACTTGTCCACTATACCAGCTACCTCGTTACCAGTATTGTTCTCTTTTCTCGTTCCCGTGTTTCGGCATCCCCGTGATCAAATCACAAAGTGTCTGGCCAGACAATGATGGATACCGTAACACTGAGAGGGCCCAGAGATATCTCTCCATCGTCGGAGCAACAAATCCCAATATTGAGCTATCAAGTTACATGACATACTTTTCCATGAACCCGTAAGCCGCCATAATAGGCACCCATTTACGGATGACGTTTAACAAACCCCAAAGTTCATGAAGCAAGCATGAAGAAACTCGATACTCTCATGGTCTAAGGAATTATGCAAACATTAACTTCTCTGTGTTATTAAAAATTAACTTATGACGAATGTATCTCATAGCATAACATCAATTCGGGTCGATTCAACACAAATGTTCTTCTAACATTGTGCCCTCAAAATTGCCGGCATAGCCATGCCCATGATCGGGAAAACAGGATTATCAGGCAATACTTGAGCCAGTCTTAGAGGCCAGACTAGGAATACAATTTACCGTTTATTATTCCACACGTGCATATGAGTCTTCCTTCAAGCCTCATGGTTATTGTAGACTAGAGGACCATAGCAGTTATAGCATGGAACATAAACCTAATTATGAACAGGGAGATAATCAATAACATTTATTATTGCCTCTAAGGCATATCTCCTACACCGACCCAAATCATCAGCGGGCTCATCTGATGCCTCTTCTTCAGCTTCCCCCATTGATGCCTCTTCTTCAGCTTCCCCATTGTTGTATCGGCGAATGGATAGTTGTCATCATCCTCTTCTTCTTCATTGTCTTCCATTATAACCCCTCTTTCTCCGTGCTTGGTCCAACAGCTATAGCCGGACATGAAACCGGACTTTAGCAGGTGGTAGTGAAGGGTTTTTTAAGGTAGAGTAATTCCTATCATTCTTACAATCATGACGTGGACAACACATGAAACCATTCTGCTTGTTTGCCTCAGCCACACGAATAAAATCATGCTGGCCATTAAGGAACCATGGACTTAGTTGGTCATCGTACATCCATTGCTGGCTCATGTTCACTACACAACAGTGAAGTGACCAAATTAATACAACTTCATCATCACATTACAACCAAAGTAGAGCTAGCAGTGACCAAATTTTATTAGTGCAAATAATATATACTTATAGTTCATACATACATCTCATAAAACAACATACAACTATCTAAAACATGTAAATGCAACAACAAATGCGGTCATAATCGCAACTAAGGTAACTATTGAGCCAACGGCATAATGATACCAAGCCTCTTTATCAATGGCATATTTTCTAATCTTTCTAAGCTTCAAGCACATTCAAGCCATCTTGTTCTTGTGATCATCGGCGATATCGACAACATGCAACTCCAATCCCATCTTCTCATCTTCAGTTCTTTTCAATTTTTCGTTTCAAATGATCAATTTCTTTTTCAGCTTGTGTTAATTTCTCGAGCAGAATTGCGTAGTCGGTTGGAATTTCTGGTTCAACTACTTCCTATAGATAAAAACATCTATGTCAATTTGGTGGCATAATTAATTGTCATAAACCTTAGATGATGTGTGAAATACTTATAAAAGATAACGACATGCCACATCTGAATTATAGACTGGACGAGGGCCGACATGGGCGGATACCATAACCATGACACTATAGAATAACTAACAATAATACAAGTAAGTAAATCGTACATGCAACTATCGAAATCATACAAGTAATTTTTTTAACAAAAAGGTTCTCAGAAGAACAAGAGGCTCACCAAGGTGGCCGGTGCCGCAACGAGACGGTGCGGATGATCGACGGTGGTTAGGACAGGGATGGGAAGGCACCAAATAAACCACACCTACACATATGCAACCTAACAAGTTAATTTGAGCTCAAATTGCATATAAATCAAATACACTCCCACATAATGATCACTCCTCCAAAACCTAGCTAAAACCCACAAATCACATATCTTTGAGCATACCGCAAGCTAATCTAGCAATGAGAGATGAAGGAGCAAAGTTGCTAACCTTTATGAACAATTGGATAGATGGGGTGCCTTTAAATCTTGACAAATCCTTGGCAAAATGGAGGATGAGCTTCGAGCAAGAAGAAGAACAGGGGATAAAACAGAGAAATGATCGAGCCCCTTCGATCGGCTGCGGACGAAGCGTATATGTAGGAAGTCTTTAGTACCGGCTGGTGACACCAACCGGTACTAAAGGTTGCCCTTTAGTATCGGTTGGTGTCACCAGCCGGTACCAAAGATGCACGCGGGGCCCAAGTCTGACCAAAAGCCTGCCACGCCCCCTTTAGTACCGGCTCGTGACACGAACCGGTACTAAAGATCGCTCATGAGCTGGTACTAAAGGTCACCCTGCTCCTAGCCGTTGGAGCCGGCACGAACTAGGACTAATACCATCTTTAGTACCGGCTCGTAACCAGACTGGGACTAATGCTCGAGATGAAAGGTCTGTTTTCTACTAGTGTGGGAAGACAAAAGATACACTGCAGGCATGGGAGGAATAGCAACGTGTGCATGTAAAAGGCAGCATGCATCCAAAGCAATATGAAGGTCCTGCCAGCTATGCTCTTACCAAAGAAGAGAAGGAAATCTTCTTTAAACACATGCTCAATATGAAGGTCCCGTATGGCTTCTCGTCGAATATAAAGGGAATAATAAATATGGCAAAGAAAAAGTTCCAAAGCCTAAAGTCTCATGACTGCCATGTGATTATGACACAACTGCTTCCGGTTGCGTTGAGGGGGCTTCTACCAAAAAAAGTTCGATTAGCCATTGTGAAGCTATGTGCATTCCTCAATGCAATCTCTTAGAAGGTGATCGATCTAGAAATCCTGCCAAGGTTCAGGAGTGATTTGGTGCAATGTCTTGTTAGTTTCGAGCTGGTGTTCCCGCCATCCCTATTTAATATCATGACGCATGTCCTAGTTCATCTAGTCGACGAGATTGCTGTTCTGGGCCCTGTATTTCTACACAATATGTTCCCCTTTTTAATGGTTCATGGGAGTCTTAAAGAAATATATTTGTAACCGCGCTAGGCCAGAAGGAAGCATCTCCATGAGCCATCAAACAGAGGATGTCATTGGGTTTTGTGTTGACTTCATTCCCGACTTTAAGAAAATTGGTCTCCCTCAATCGCGGTATGAGGGGAGACTGACTGGAAAAGGCACGCTAGGAGCGGACTCAATAATATGTAGGTACGGGCATTCTTGGTCTCAAGCACACTACACAGTTCTACAGAATTCTACCTTGGTGACCCCGTATGTCGATGAACACAAGAGTATTCTGTGCTCCAAACACCCGGAGCAGTGTGACGATTGGATTTCATATGAACACATCAGGACTTTCGGTTGTTGGTTACAAACACGTCTCATGGGTGCAAACATTGTTTCTGATGAGCTGTACTCATTGGCCAGGGGACCATCTTTGACCGGACATACAAAGGGTATGAGATAAATGGGAATACATTTTACATGATCTCCCAAGATCAAAAAAGCACCAACCAAAACAACGGTGTCCGCTTTGATGCAACAACCAAGAGGGGAAAGGACACATATTATGGTTACATAGTGGACATATGGGAACTTGACTATGGACATGATTTCAAGGTCCCTTTGTTTCAGTGCAAATGGGTCAATCTGTCAGGAGGCGGGGTACAAGTAGACCCATAGTACGGAATTGGATCTGAACAATCTTGGGTACATAGATGAACCATTCGTCCTAGCCAATGACGTGGCACGTGTTTTCTATGTGAAGGACATGTCTATCAAACCGAGAAAAAGAAAAGATAAGGAACCGAATAAATCATACGACGAGCCAAAGCGCCCATAGTTCTTTCAGGAAAAAGAGACATTGTGGCATTGGAGGGCAAGACAGACATGTCTGAAGGTTATGAAAAGTTTCATGAAATTTCTCCCTTCAAAGACAAGGCTGACCCAAGCACCCTGTTAAACGATGAAGATTATCCATGGTTATGGCGCAATAAGCAAAGGACACAAGCGAAGAAAAAGTGAAGACTTTCTCTCCATAACTATTACGATGATGCCTTTGATCTAGAATATCACTATAGTTACATGTGAAGAAATGAAATGCCTTTTGATCTAAATTGTCCGTTTTGTACACGAAGTGCATCCAGGCTTTGTCACAACTCTCTCCACTTTTTATAACATGCTATGTGGGTCAAATGATGATACCATGCCAACTTTCAACCTTTTCAGAGTTAATTTGTAGTGCTTTTCAATTTCAGGGTCATTTAACTTAAAAAATCAGTAAATGCATGAAATATACCAGATGAAGTCAGAAAGGGTTGAAATTTGATGATGTGGCTTTCAATGGTTCATTTTGAACACACAAAAAGTCTAGAGTTCAAATAAGTTCAAAAAATGAAATCCCTTTGTAACAGATGAGTTTTCGTCCGAAACCCTGATACTTCGAAAGAGATTGTCCGTTTTGTACACGAAGTGCATCCAGTTTTTGCCGTAACCCTCTCAACTTTTTATCACATTCTATGTGGGTGAAATGATGATACCATGCCAACTTTCAACCTTTTCAGAGTTCATTTGTAGTGCTTTTCAATTTCAGGGTCATTTAGCTCAAGGAATGAACTAATAGCAAAAAGAATGAACTAAAAAACTTTTATGAAACTCTAGTAGCAAAAAGAATGAACTAAAAATAATCAATTAAAATATTATGTTATGATCAACTAAAACAAAACTATAATATTCTTCAATAACAAAAAGAATCAATGAAAAAGCTTTTATAAAACTCTAATAGCAAAAGGAATGAACTAAAAAGTTTTTATAAACCTCTAATATTTTGAAACTAAAATTATAAAAAAAATATGCAACTAAAATTATCAAAGTATTTTTGTTCAAAACATTAATAGTAAAAGGAATTTTAAAAAGAAGTGTTTTCTTACAAACTTTAATAGCAAACTATGATTCACACAAATTTCAAAAAATTAAAATTTAAACTATTAAAATTTGAAAACTAATGGCACTAACAGAAAGTTTATAATTTTTGTGACCTAAAAGCAAAAAGAATCACTGAAAAACAGTAAAAAATTAGCTATAAGTAGGAACAAAAGCAAATAAATAAAGCAAAAAAACAAAAAATGCACATCTTTAACCGGGACCAAAGGTCCCTGTTTCCCGCCCTTTGGGCTGCTGAAAACTGACCTTTGGTTCCGGTAGGTGGCACGAACCGGGACTAATGCTCTGGGTATATAAGTAGCACTTAGGAATTTTCAGTTCTCATCTCGCCCCTGCCCCTGACAACGCAGACGAAATCGATGCCGCCAGGCTGCCTAGACGCCGCCCGCCGCCCCAGCCATCGCAGCTGCCCGTCGTCGCCGTCACTCGCCGCCCCCGTCATCGCCCACCGCCCCCGTTGTCGCCCGCCACTCCCTTCGTCGCCCGCTGCCCGCCGCCACCGTCATTGCCCCCGTCGTCTTCGCCGCCGGCCGCCCTAGTCGTCGCCATCGCCACCTTCGTCGCATGCCGCCCCCATCATCGCCCGCCGCCCCGACATCGTCGCTGCCCCTGTCGTCGCCTCCGTCCGCCGCCCTCGCCCTCGTCGTCGCCCTCGCCCGCCACCCCCGGCGTTGCCTCCACATCAGTATTTGGTCAATATTTTTTGTTCATATTTTTTTGTTCATGAAAACTTGCTCAATATTTTTTTGTTCATACAATATTTTTTGTTCATAGAAATTAGTTAAAATGAGGGGGGACATGAGGGGTGAGCGTCGTTGTCGTCTACCCCCTCCCCGATAACTTCGACATGAGGGGGTCGTCAAACGTCGGACCTGAGGGGTGAGCGTCGTTGTCGTCTACCCCCTCCCCGATAACTTCGACATGAGGGGGGACGTCGGACGTCGAACATGAGGGGTGAGCATTGTTGTTGTCTACCCCTTCCCGATAACTTCAACATGAGAGGGGACGTCGGACATGACATGAGGGGTGAGCGTCGTTGTCGTCTACCCCCTCCCCGATAACTTTGACATGAGGGGGGACGTCGGTCATGACCTGAGGGGGGACGTCGGACGTCGGACATGAGGGGTGAGTGTCGTTGTCGTCTACCCCCTCCTCGATAACTTCAACATGAGGGGGGACGTGGGACATGACATGAGGGGTGAGCGTTGTTGTCGTCTACCCCTTTCCCGATAACTTTGACATGAGGGGGGACATCAGACAAGACATGAGGGGGGACGTCGGACGTTGGACATGAAGGGTGAGCGTCGTTGTCGTTTACCCCCTCCCCGATAACTTCGACATGAGGGGGGCATCGTACATGACATGAGGGGGGCATCGGACGTCAGACATGAGGGGTGAGCGTCGTTGTCATCTACCCCCTCCCTGATAACTTTGACATGAGGGGGGACGTCAGACATGACATGAGGGGTGAGCGTTGTTATCGTCTGCCCCCTCCCCGATAACTTCGACATGAGGGGGGACGTCGGATATGACATGAGGGAGGACACCGGACGTCGGACATGAGGGGTGAGCGTAGTTATCGTCTACCCCCTCCCCGATAACTCAACATGAGGGGGGACGTCGGACATGGCATGAGGGGGGACGTCGGACGTCAAACATGAGGGGTGAGCATCGTTGTCATCTACCCCCTCCCCGATAACTTCGACATGAGGGGGAACGTCGGACATGTCATGTAGATTTTTTTGTTCATATAGAAAACTCCGATAACATAGATTTATCAAGAATGGCTCCATTATGGATGTGCACAAGTTGATCCAATTTTTCCGATCTCATCTATCTATATATTCTTCTATATGTCACGTTGTCTGTCAAAGTATTGAAGAAATCCATGTCTTCATCATTAGCCGAAAGTAACATGCATATGATGCTATGAAGCTCTTCAAAGTTGTTTTGGAATGGAGTTTCGGATAGAATAATTCGCTTTTTGGTATGAATTTCAGCAAAGGCCTTCCAAATAGCGATATTCGGAAGGCTCTTGCTGAACTTCGTACCAAAAAGCTAATTAATTATCCTACCCGGGACTCTGTTCCAAAACAATTTTGGAGAGCCATTATGCGTCTGTTACTTCCGGCTAATGATGAAGCCATGGTTTTCTTGAATCCTTTGACACTAGAAAACGTGACACATAGAAGGGTAGATGATATAAGGAAAAATATGGACCATTTTCTGCACATCCAGAATGGCGCCATTTTGTTAAATCCCTTAAAGGTTAAGAGAATCCCTTGTTTGACATTCATGAGAGAGGCGGTCCGGACATCGAACATTCATGAGAGAGGCAGTCCGGATGTTGGACATTCATGTTTGTATATTAATTGTCATGTTGTAATATTTGTAGAAACTATGGATCAAAGAGACTTGGAATAAGAACAGTTGTTGGGGGAGATAATCCTCACCGGACGTGATGTCTTGTCATTTCTCAATGATACTGATGGTTTGGAAGGAGAGGATGATGGCTTCGGTGACCGAACAATGGAGGAGGAAGGACATGATCATGATGGCTCCGGTGACCGAATGCCGGAGGAAGAAGGTGACCATGATGACGGCTCCGGTGACCGAACAGAGAAGGGAGCTGTTGCAAAGTCCAGCGAGGTATATATATTAATTAAGCACGTGCTGACTAGCTAATTGATGCATTAATTGTTTTGGTATGTACATATATTGACTCTTCTTTCTTCTTTTATAGCCCTCCGGATCGAGCCAAACTTTGGTAACAAGACGAGGCCCAAAGAAAAGGTTGCGCAAGGATGAAACGTTCACGATCACATCACTCGCATACGATGGCCTACCAATTGAACCCAAGCGGACCAAGGACACATTTTCTGCTCAGTGCAGAGCTATTGTTAGGGACAACATCTCGATCAACATCAAGCAATGGAATAAGCCTAAGGACGACGACCCTGAAGTTTCTTATGTCACCGATAGATAGAAAGATGATCTTTGGACCTTGCTAAAGGCAAATTTCACCCTACTGCCAGAGGAGGATCCGAATAAGCCAGTTATAGAGCCACTAGTCAAGGCGTGTGCTCTTAAGAAGATGGCAGATCTATTCAGGAGGTGGAAGAATGAGTTGAAATCAAAGTTTGTCGACAAAGGGAAGACTCCAGAATTCATCGGCCGATTTGCGAAGATAAGAGATGACTGGCCCGCATTTGTGGCCTACAAGACATCGGACAAGAGTAAGAAAATGTCAGAGACAAACAAGAACAATGTTGCAAAGAAGTAGTATCACCATCACACGGGGTCAGGTGGCTACCTCAAAGCCCGACCGTTGTGGGACAAAGCTGAGAATGACCTGATTACTAAAGGGGTCGAACCAAAGACATTGAACTGGCCATACCGTTTAAGGACTTGGTTCTTCGGGGTTGGGGGAACTTTGGACCCTGTAACAAGGAAGTGTTGTTGGACTGACGAGCAGCTTGCAATACCCATCAAGAAGCTTCAGAAGTATGTCACCGCAGCGCAGGGAGGGACTTTCATTCCCAACAGAGAGAAGGACGAGCTGACTGAGGCCCTAGGGAATGCTGAGCACCCTGGATGAACACGAGGCACACTAGGATCCGTTTCGTGGAAGGTTGGGTTTCCCAACGCAGGCGGTTACAGAAGCTGGGAGAGACAGAGGAAAGGGGAGCTGAGCGACATGCAGAAGCTCAATGCAAGACTACAAAAGCTAGAGGAACTTGAAAGCCAACGGGCTGCAGGCCAACCATCACAGCGGCACGAAGCTACCCCAAAAGCTACCCCGCCATCTCAGCAGAGAAGCAGCATGGCTTCCACAGAGCTCGTTCAGCCTGACTTCACGGCTCCTAGCTACCCTGTGGATACTATCACCGAGGCTCAACATTGCGAGCTTATGACGAAATGCCGGAACCTCACTTTCAAGGCAGTTGTCGGCTCTGTTGCACCTCCTCAACCCAACAGAACTTTTCACTGCCTTCCGATTCCACATGGCTATGTTGTTATGACGGTGGATGATGTAATGGAGGGATTTGAGGAGCTCGAGCTTGACCACTCTACAGGTGAAGGGGAGAATCAACTGGTTCATGCTCTGAGGAGTACATGTCTATGGCAGAAGGAGTACATCAAGCTTCCAAACGAGACACCTCCGCCTCCTCCGACGAGTCAGGGCACTCCACCTCCTCCTCCTCCGGCGAGTGATCAGGGCACTGCGCCTCCTTCCCCGGCTCCATCGACGCGTGAGGGCACTCTGCCTCCTCCTTCGCCTACTTCGGCGCGTTGGAGCAGTCCGCCTCCTCCTCCGCCTCGTCGGCAATGGCGAAAGACAGACGCCGCCGATCCGTCTCCTTTGGAACGTTAGAGCACTCTGCGTCATCAGCAACGACGGAAGAGAGATGCCGCTGCTCTGGCGGCTAGTAGTACAAGCAGAGGTGGGAGGCAATTCAGATACGGTCCATCTCTCAAGCCTTTGGAAAAGTTACCATATGAGAGGACCGAGAAGGAAAACGAGTACATATGTCATGCCCAAGTGAGGGACCATTTTGCAAAGAAAGCTCCACCTCCGAAGTGAAAGTGAAGCGCACTATCGATGCCCTGAAGCGCACTATCGATGCCCTGAAGCGACCACCATCGCCTCCACCAGATTCCAACTATGTCTGCTATCTTAAAAAGACATATCGAGATGCGCGGCGGTCGGGAAGTACTTCCAGTGATGCAAGGTTAGCAGAACAAAGAAGTGGGAAAACAATTCTCCAGCTCGGCAAACAGGAGAAGCAATCGTGCCCCCCGCTCAAGGTGTCTAGCGATATTGCTAATCGTTCGGTGCTATTGCCCGTTACCAAACTTGGTGATTACTTGGGGGATGATGTAATTTTTGAAACGGCTGAGGTAACAAAAGAAGAATATAAATACGTGCATGGGAAGCCACTCGTCAAACCTGATCCTCCTCCTCTAACAACGATGATGTAAAAATTGCATGAGTGGTACATGAAAACCTATAGGGAGACTGGAAAAGACACTATGTATGTGGCAGTGAAACCAGAGCACGAATTCATTGGATTCAGCATGATGCCTATTGAATTTGTGGAGTTATTTCAGTTATACAATCAACTGGACCTCAACAAACAACTCATGAATTCCTACTGTCTGTAAGTATTACTTCTATAGTTAAGTCTCTAGCTCAGCTCGTTCATTGCATGTCTATATCATTATCCTCACAATATTATGCAGATTGAAGATCGTCGAATGCAAAAAAGTAGGAATCTTCGATGTTGGGTTTATTAGGCCAGATGTCGTAAATGAATGGACGATACGAAATGAAATCAAAGAGACCGACGAGAACTTGCTAAAGTCGTTCCTTGTACATCAAAACAAAAGGGAATTACTCTTTCCTTACAACTTCAAGTGAGTGTTGATGTCTTCTCTATATACTCGGTTTTGCTTACTCAAGGTTTAGTAACGTAATTGATGAGTTATATATGCGTGCGCAGTTACCACTTTATTCTGCTATCCATTAAGCTTAACGGGGCATTAGTAACTATCTTAGACTCAAGACATAAAGATCCCAAGAATTATGCGGACATGACTGCA